>BMAO01029866.1:0-120006 GCA_019973975.1 Trichonephila clavata | reverse complement strand
TGGCGACGGATCTCGTAGTTTGGAGCCCCAGTCGAGTGATTTGTCCAGTCCCCTCTCCACACCATGCCATTAGGAGAACATTGAGCCTAGACAGATGTAACGAGCATCAGTTCCTCTACACGGCACGTCTTTTGTAGCATTAGGGCTTTAACTCATGACTCGCCGTCCACAAGCTGGTTAGTATGACCACTAAGCCGTTTATCCATTTCTCCATCCATTCCCTCCCATTCACACACACCATCCACACACACATTATGCTTCCATACACCATCCATCCACTCACTGGCCCACCCACACATAGATACATACATATATATATATATATATAAGGATTGCTCAAACGAAAAGTGGACAAGTTCATTAAAATAATGATTTTATTGTAAATCAGAAGAAATCGCTTGGGGGTTGCAACACAGGTCCCGTCGTTTCGGCAGCAGGTCTACGTCTTCACTCTAAAAAAAACGTCGTTGATTCTTGAGGAAGTTCTGCCCAGCTTCCTTCCCTTCATTGTCCAAATAGAAACGTAATACTATCTTGTGACCTAAGGTCTTAGAAGTCACAAATGCGGACTGTACAATGGGAGTTTTAACATTTTCCAAATGATTTTTTTTTAAAGTTGCCCTGGTTTCACGGGAGACGTGTGGGCGGACATTGACATGGTGATCCGGGATCGTTTGCTGCTCTTCTGGAAAACATTTGCACCAACTGCTCTCAGTCGTTCGACCTAAACTGTGCGCTCCATATATTGTCACCGTTCATCGATAGATGTCCGTATTAAACTCACCTCCTGCAATCAGAAACCATACTACTGTTCTGATACGGACGCATCCTTATATGGTACGATTTTACTTTCAATTAATTTCCTCTACTACTAACAGGTTTTGCTGTTAAACATTATGTGCGGTGTGCACTTCCTACCATCCTTCGTGTCCCTATTTGATGGCTCTGCTATATCTTCACTCATTCTTTCGCAGTCGCATATGCCCCACTTTTCATTTGGACAACCCTTATACATAACGATAAAAGTAGCCCGATTATTATTATTAGATTTTTTCGAATCTAATGATGCAGAACATGTCATTCAAATTTTTGTACTTCATATTCCTCAGAATTTAAATACAGATATTATTTAAAAAGATAATTTATGAATTAAAGGAAAACAATTCATACAGAAGTAAAGACCACCTAAGAATTTCACGCTGTAAGAAAATTTCCGCAATTTTTCAACCGGAGTGTTTTATATATTTGATTTATCATTAAGTTTCCCTATATTGGCATGGTTCTTAAGTTTAATGAAGGATCCTTTAGGTATATGCTTATCCGCTTATTAAATTATATCCTAATAATATTGTACCGATTCCAATTTATTCTACTCTGCATAGTATGACTCAGATTTTCAAGATTTTTCTTTAAAGGCTTTTGTTTAATTTTGGATTCGTACTAATTAGATAAATCAAAGGAAAATTTCCACTCAACACTTTATTTAACAGAGTAGAGTCTGTGTTAACAGATAATAAATCATTTCATTGAAACAGATGACTCTTCGTTTACAGAAAGTGCTTTGTTAAAGTCTGAATTTATTCGACGTATGACCAAGTATGTTAACAGGCGATAAATCATTTTGATGTATTAGCAGATTTAGTTTAACTAGTACATCCGAAACTGTCAATAAATTTATATTGCTTTGGTCATAGATCAAGATAAGCAGTTGAGCAATAAATTGAAACCTTATTAATCTAATGTATGAACAATAACTTTCCGCAGTATTTTATTCCATAAATAATGTATAATGTGTCCAATTACAAACACTTACTATCATTCATTGTACTTGTTAGACACCATAAAAAATATGATATTATTAGCCATGAGAAGCATTCTGATGATATTTTGATTCATTGCTATTCTTGACTGAGAACATAATGCATTACTATCACTTAATATAACAAGTAATATAAAAAAAATGAAGGCAATTCCTTCTTACATCAACAAAAAAATTGCATTAGTTGTTGTTTATTAAATAGTTACGATTAATATAAACATGTATATACATATGACACAGAATCACAACATTAAGTGTCAATTAATTTTATTAGTTATCATTAAAGTATTGTATTTCCATCGAAAACAAGCGTGTATATAAAATTTCAGTTCAACTGCATGGTTTGAAACGTGAGGGGAAAAAGATATTTTTAAGTTTTGACCCTAGTTGCTAGAAATGAAGCCAACGTAGCTGTATCCGTAATTCTTTAATTAATTTAAGTCATTTAATTTCAATTAATTATAATTAAATTATAGTACTGTTGCCCAAAACAATAGAGTAAAGAAAATTTCATCTCAAATGTGCACTTTAAAATGTGAGGGGAAAAAACCGTTTTAAGTTTTGACACATGCCGCCAAAAATGATGCCAATGTGTCTGTATTTGTAATTCCTCGAATCATTAGCTTTAATCAATTAATTTTTGTTAATAATAATTAAATTACAGTATTGTCAGCCAAAATAATCGTGTATATAAAATTTCAGCTCAATTGAGTGCTTTAAAATGCATTTATTAACGATTGAAAATTTGTACATGATAAATATTTAAATATATAAAGAGTGTGAACTAATAGTAGGAATTGAAAAAGTACAACTGAATTTCCTAATCTTTTACAATAAGAGCCATAACTCCTGTTAAAATGTGAGTTGTGAAATATTTTTGATATTAAAGAAACAAATATGGCTCAAGTCTTAAAGAAAAACTGTTGTTTCTGTAATGTAATAATTTTTAGTGTGTTTGCTGAGTGGTCATGTTCACGAATTCCTGACCAGAGCTGTTTCTGTCGAATAGTGGTTTCAATCCGGAGCTACTCAAGACCTACTGTGAACAGAGGTTGAAGTACTCGAAATCAGTCGAAATGAAAGACCTCACTTTGATGCTGTATAGAAGTTTGGAGATTGTGGGGTGGTAGATTAAATATAATCCTCGTCACTTGGCAGTAATTCAGAGTTAAATATCCGCGCGTTGAAACGCCTTCGTTCAGGTATTGGTTCCTTTCAAGAACATATGAGTGAGATAAAGTATTACAGGACGTAGTGACGTTATTAAAACTAATGTATAAAAGGAGTTGGTTCTGAGACAATTCTTTTTTTTTTTTTCGTCTCTGATCTTGTTCTAACTGTAAATAAGAATTGGAGTTATTCATTGCAAATGTTGTATTTATAAGCAAATATATATATATATATTTTTGTATTTGTTTCTTATACTACTACCTAAGTTACAGAAAACAAATTTCAATTTCTGTACACTCCTTGTTTTTTCCCCTCATTTTTTTCCCTTTACACTTTGTAAGCTATGTAGCCTTCTTAATCTATGTTACTAGTGTGATGATTTCTCTTACTATTCATTTCTTATTAATGTGTAGTGATTCCTTTATAAAAAAGTCCTTTTCAAACTTATCGAAGAGCTTCACCTGTGAAAAAAATAAAGACAATACTTTTCCTCAATAAAGGCTGAGTACGGGGAAGATCGTTTCTCGAGCGACCAATTTGATGTTCTAAGCCCCCGTGGTTGAATTTGGACCTCTTGGGAATTCTGCCAGTAGATCTCGAGCAATTTAAATGTGTGGCATTAAACAATCAAATCAAATAGTATTCATGCCCGGTAAGCCTGTCGAGAAAGTTCTCACGTTGGTGTGGTATTGAAGTCTGGAAAGAGCAGTACCAGCTCAGGTGTCAATCTAATCATTAGAAGGTGTTTAAAAATTATGATGTCGTCACCATTTTCACTATCTCGTTTTGCTTCAAAGCGCAACGTTAATAATGTGTGTGAATCAAAGTGATATTTCCTTTCAAAATAATGTTAATTATTAAATGCTTACGCTATCTAATCATTAAAAATATTATTCAAAATTTGGAAAGAAATGGTTACTTTTTTACTGAAATACTTTGGTTTAAATCATTAAAATAGTGAAAATATTTGAATAATAATGTTACAAGATAGGCATTATAGTTTTTAAAGCTTTCTCTGAATTCTTTTGAATTTAAAAAAAAAAAAACTTGATGTGATTTTACTATTTATAATTGAAAATTAAGGTATATTGTGCATGTGTAAAATTCAAACATTTTTAATAATGTTACTACTTAAAATGACTTCTTCATCAAAATTGCTGATGATATTTTTATATAAGTACAAATGAGAAATTTAATATGAAAATGCACTAATATTTTGTATAAATTCGCGTATTGTTCCATTATAATTTTTTTTTATAATTGATTGGTTTATATTTTTATCTTAAATAGTACTTAATTTACAGTGTATAAATTGTACCAATTATGCGAAACACTTTTATAGTGTTCATAAATTGTATAGTTTGACAAAAAGTTTCATATTCCATTGTAAAAATATTTACACCAACCTGGTTTATATATTTATGTTTTAAAAGAAAATTTAATGTTTTATTTGCTAGCATCCTAAAACCAAAATAATAAAACAAAAAAAGAGTGAAGTTTAACCTAAACAGTTAATAAGTTTATTTCTCGTTTATTTCTTTCAATTGTCAAATACAGGAAGAAAATATAGTTAAAGAGAATAAATCATTTTCCTTTTATAAATGTTTTTATTTTATTATAGTTATGAAAGGGAAAATACAGGGAATGGAATTTTTCCAGCTATGATTTATGAAATGAACCATTTCATCATGTAAAGGCGGTTCTGTAGTACATGTCATAGATAAAATATAAATTTTCAGAGATATTCTTGAAAAGGACTTATTTTAAAAATGTTTTATCAAAAGTAGAACAAGTTTATTTCGAATTACGATTCACATTTTTTTTTTGTTGCTATTTTAGTTAAAATATAGTATACTTTATTTTTTAAAAATTGACAGTTTGCTTTGTTATGCAGATCGTAAATATGTTGTAATTTTATATTCTGAAAGACACCAACAAAAACCAAATTTCTGATGAATTATTTACTAACGTCATACTTTTAAGGTACGTAGGGCAGCGTTTCACACACTGTGGGGAGCGCCCCTCTTAGGGGCGTGATAACTTTACGAGTGGGTGCGATCATATTGGAAATTCGAAAACTAAAAATTATTTAAGAAAATAACTAATTTACTGAAACAAACAAAATACATTCTGACATAATAAAAAATAAAAGACACATTTACACTGATATAATGCACTAATAAATGTATCAGTACTGCACAATGAATTTATAATTAATTTAGCAATACTAAGTTAAGAACAAGTTTAATAATTACCAGTGACACCATGGGAATGTCATATATAAAATTACGTACAAAAATTAACACTTATCTTGATAATTTGTACGGTTTATAATTAATCCCTTGACTGCCAATTAAAAGTTAATGAATTCGCTCCCCAATTAAACCGTTTTTCAAGTATGTGAGTGTATAAGGTGATGTGTGTATTGGGGGGAGGGAAGAAAAAGAATGAATAAAAGCAAATCCTCTGAAATAAATAAATCCTTCACAGACATTGTCAAGTCCCTTTTATTGCATTCCATTGTCATCGGAATAATTTTCTGAATAGCATTAGACAGAAAAGACAGCACTTCGGAGAGACGTATATATACGTCCGGGGAAATTCCGCTTTTGCTAAGTGAGACGTTTATATACGCTCTTAAGAGGTTTAAGTCGTTTTGTAGCTTTAGCATCAAAGTATGGTATTACAGAATTAAATACATTGTTATTGAATGGAAGGGGGCGCGAGGAAAATTGTGATTGAATATAGGGTCGCAAATATTGGAAGTTTGAGAAGCACTGACGTAGGGTCTTACTGGCGACATGGACCTCGTTATCTTGAACTCCAGTCAAGTGACGAGCTGTAACCCCAATCTCCAAACTGGCACACCACGTCAACCTCAACATTTCAATGATTCAACAGTGTTTTGTTCCATGATTTTAAGAGAAAGAACACCAGCCACGAGTTCGTGACCATGATCTCTCAGCTACTACTGCCACAAATGAACTTTAGAAATATTTCTGAAGGAATCGGATTTATTCATAATACTCTGCGCTACTCCCCAAGAAAAATAATTTTTAAAACTTTTTTTTTATCAAGAAATTTTTTTAGTTTCTAAATGAGAGAAAAAAGCATTAGTTCTTAACATAAAATAATTTTATTTCTCAAAACACCCGCTTTCGCATTCGGCAATTTTTTCCCAGCTATGCATTAATTTATAAGTACTATTTTGATAAAACTGTTTATTTTTGTTTTAAAATGATAAGTGTTGTTTGCAATCATTACATAGTTTTTCAAAATAATTTTACTAGAACATTTTATATAAGAAAAAATTAAACTCATTAAAATTCCTCCTCTACTCAAAAGGCCAACCTATATTTAAATATGAAACAAAAAATGTTTTTCTGAAGTATTTATATAAAAATATATTTAAAAAAATGCAAATAAAAAATTCTTAAATTTAGTGGTATATAAAATGGTAAAGTAGTATATAAACTAATGATTGGTTGTTTTAAGTCATTTCAAATACGTAATAGAAATTATTTCACTTACAGCAGTATTTTTTTTAAAAAAGAGCATGTCTAGAAAGCGTTTGTCACATGATCTTAAAAAAACGATTATGATTAAATTAAAAAAGAAAATTATTTCTTTTTAGAATACCTGTTAAAATATTTGTATCTAGAAAAAGGAAATACCAATGCAATTGTTTTGAAAGGTTTTTTGGTAACGAAGTAATGTATGTCCATTGTATTTAATAATAAGATTCTAGTCAAATAAAACGTAAAAATGAAATATAAATGATAAATTGTTTTAATAAATGCATAAAATGATCTTTGCTGATGTTTTGCGAATAATTGGCTGAATAATATTCGTTTTATCCCATAAAGAAGAATGGAAAGTTTATTTTCCTCAAGAATTATTTTTCATTTTTTTCCACCAGCAAATGATCACTTATTCCATTTGACAAGGGAGAAAAATAATTAAATAGTTTACTTTGGCAGAACATTCAATTTCTCTTTTTATACCCAAAACCTAAATATTTCTGAACAGACAAGAAATATTCCATACATTTCGGAATTCCATTAGAAAAAATAAGCAAAAACTACTTCATCAATAAAATAATCGCAATGCAAACACAAATAATTTCTACACAACTACACGTCTGATCGCACAAAACAAACCCATTAAAATTCACCCTCATTTTTTCCCCTTTCCTTACACAAAAATCCTACAAAATCCCAGTACCGAAAACTAATTTCGTCTGCTTTTAAAGTGAAAAGAGAGGTTTTAGGTACGACCACATACTAGACAAGATCGATAAAACCCTCCCTGCAACGTAGCTACTAACATTCCTCAGTTCTGTTGAAGCTTTCAGGGCACATGTATACTTCACTTCTTTACTTTTTATTTACAGTTCGCGTTACCGTTTGGAAGGAAACAGAAAAGAAAAATAAAGCGTGTGATACACTTCCAAGTTGAAACGATGTTACCGTTTTCTTCGGTTGTTATTTCTGGATACGACAAAAAGTCGGTTGGATCCAATAAAATAAACCCGAATATTGCTTTTTCTGTTACATTGTTAAGAATAAGAAAAGCATATTTATCAAATAGGAGTTCCTGCTTTCGTTTTCGCTTAGTGGGCGATATGTAGGCACGACTTTGAAGAAGGGAAAACAACTTGAGTAGAAAAAGTGTTTTTTTGATGGCGTGGAAAAAAAGGCTCCTTTGCAAGAAATATCTTTTCTAGTCTACTTTGTTGGCGAAGGGTTAAAGCATCATGGAGATATAGATTTGGCGAGATTTTTTAAATTCCACTGTTGACATAATATTACGCTCCAACATAATGAACTGAAATGTAAAATAAATTTTCAAGGGGTCTTATAAACTAGTATTATTAATAAATATACAAACAAAATTATTGAATATTTTTTATAAAATAAACTGGAGATCTCTAACGACCGAATTTAAGAAAACGATTATAAAATATGAAAAAAATACATTGCTAAATACTCTGCTGAGCAAAAAAAAATGCGTATTAAAAAAAAAAAAACTAAGGTAAAATGGTAAATAATTGCACAAAAGAAAATTTAAATACATAAATTATTCGATATGTATTTTGTTGGGGACATTCAGTATATATTAGGTGAGGAACATGACGATTTTGTATCTATTATGAATTTAAAATGATTGTTCGGTTTAAGCAACAGCCGGTTTATAACGAGGTTTCCATATTACTGACAACATATAATACATTTAATTGATGAAAATGTCTTATTAATTGTAATATCTTTAAAACAGCATTCATTTAAAATGAAATACAAAACCTGATATACTTTTTCATTTAGCGAAATACGGCACTATGAATAAAAGCTCGCATATATGATTGCAAAGAAACCGTTCGCAAAAATTAGTCCTTAAAAAATTTAGAAATAATCAATTTATTCTCAGTTTTTTTTAAACTTTATTATCAATGAATTATATCAAAGTTATATTAAAAGGCAGAAGAAAATAATGTTTTGCTCTTGAGAAAGATGAAGCATGAATTCTAGCAAATATAAATATTACGTTAAAATATATTACTCTCAGCATTTTATTTAATTTTAAAGTATAATATTAATATTTAAATTAATTTTATGATTTAGTTTTCCTTTCGAATTTAGGTTCTATTCATTGACGAGGAAATAATAAATAAAGTGAAAAACATTACAAACATGTTCGTATTATGAATTTAGATGTCAGTGAAGCATATATATAAATCAGTAATAAATATTTAGTGAAAATTAAAAGAAAAATATGATTCTATATTTAATTAAAGATAAAATTTTTCTGATGAATGTCAATGATCTCAGAGAAAGATTAAAGCATTTAAATTTATAATTAGGAAAAGGAATAAAAATTAATAAAATCAGAAAATTTACTTTTATTTTTTGCAAAACTTTTTGTAAAAAAAGTTAAATCTGTTAAAGGTTTTTTGATTTTTATTTTTTAAAAGCTATTTGTATTTAATATTTAAAAAATATTAAAAATAATTGTTTAATGTTACACTCTCATTTACACTATCTTTAAAATGATTACATATTATTAAACTTTTATCTCTATAAACAGATTCTGAATCCATGATTCTGAAAGACTATTTTAAGACTTCGTATTTACCAATTTCTCCTCAAAAATAAAAGCTGAAAAAATATGAGTAATTTCGCACTTTGTAATAATGCAAATGTGTTTGATTGCCCTATGTGCTACCACACAATTTCACTTTAAAATAAGTGAGGTAAAATAAATATTATAAACTAGCAGTAAATGTGCCATTGATTCTATGACCATTTCCTCTCTGCAAATTTTTCATTGGGGATAATAAAATGGTCGATTCTCTCGCTCATTGATCCTGGCAAACTCTTTCTACTGTAGCATCCAAGTTTAATATGTTCTCCCTGATGTTGGTGGTTTACCTCCAGTTCAGGGTTTTCTTCAGCTTTTCAATAAATAAAATTTGGGATCTTAATACAATTTGCCGAAAAGCAAGCTTGCTGCCAATAGGTACATCTTCTAAGCATTGACAATAGTACTTTCCATTCCATTTTGGACTAATGGCCACCAACATTTATTGGCTCTAAATTTGTTTCTGTTTTTCGCAGAGCCATTGCCATGTAAATCCACACCTCACACTCTTTGTTTGTAGTCGTGCATAAATTTTGGTTGAGGGACTAAATTGTGCTTATTTTCAATCTGGTTGTATCTTTTAATATTCTTTGATGGCTCAAGGATACTAAAGTTGGTAACGATAGAAATTTCCTATCACATAAGGTATCCAACTACCCTAAAATTGAGAATTTCCAAAAATTAACATTTTTGTACGATTTCATTGTATAGGCCCTCTTATTAGCTGTATAAAAACACTAAATTTATCAGTTTCCATTCACAAGAACGAAAACTGCAAGTGTTTTAGTAATAGCAGATGCTGCTACTTAAAGCAAGATGTCATACTTTAAAATGCGTTTTACTCGAAATGTGCGAGTGTGTGTTTTCTTCTTGATGCTCAAACGGAGACAGCAATTGCTCAAAGTTTTGAAAATAATTAACTGAAACTTTTTATGTATGCTCTGTATAATAGTCGAAGTGTTTTAACCTTCAGATTTATCAAACACTGTTTTATTACAAAATTTACAGTCCTTTGTGTGAATATAATCATTGAATTTTTAAGCAACTTCATATGATAACTAAGATAAATTGCTCTAGTTTTTGTAAAAATGAAAATATCTCTTATTCTGAAGGTCATTTAAAAGAATAACAGCAACACATCAGAGTTGAAAGATTGAAAATTTGTTCATAAGCCTTTGGTACAGAATGGGCCCCATTTATGTTATTTTTCGTAAACTTTTTACCAATTTTTTCTCTTTTTAGTAATAATAATTTCTTTTTCTCTTCTTAATTTCAGCATATTTTTCTTAAAATGTACTAAACAAGTATAAAAACCTGAAAAAAATCCCCGTATCTTCAATTTTTTGAAGAAATTGTTGATATGGGGAGGGAGTTGTCGTCGCAAGTAGTCGGATACCTTAACACCAAATACTTTGTTGTTGCCATAAAGTCAAAAACAATTATTTAGCAAAACTTTTAGACACCAGAACACTTCATTTATACTAAACATTGAATTCGAGTTTTTATTTTTGATAGCATAGGTTATGGTTAGTCACAGAAAGAACTTGAGCAGGACAACTTCCCAACTATACATCAACGAAACGAATATACAAATCATTCACTGCTGTGTTATAAGTCTGATATGTTCCACGTGTAATTATTATTATGGAATATAAATACAGACAGATTGTGGTTGCCTTTTAACATATGTACGATGAGTTTTACGAATAAGTTCATTTTTATTTTATTTTAGCAGGTTAAACTTCGTGTTGTGAAACAAATTATTGTACTGAGAATAAATGTTTAAAAATACTTTGAACACTTTTTTCGACTTTTCGGCAAATTTAAGAAAACATTTGCTGAATATGTTATAATAGATATTTTAAAAAAATAATTTCAAAATGTGGATATGTATACTAAAATGCTATGATTCTAAAAATCTAATTTTATGCTAAATTCTAAGGAAGGAAATGACATTAAAGGAATTAAATTAATATTAAAGTAATATTACATTAAGGTAATATTAAAGGAAGAGCCGCAGAATTGAGCATATTCTCCCCAAACGCGAATCTCGTCTCTCGCTCGCTCTATTACTGAATTGAATTATCTTATTAATAGTGTTGTTTGTGTTTGAGTTGTTAATAGTTAAAAAATAAAATAATTGGAATTTATGATGTCGTATGTTCCTTTAGTTCCTTCCACACCTTTAGCTGGGTCACAGGGTAGAAGGCATGTAAACGTGTTTCACCTCTACACCAGTACTTCCCATATGCCTTCAGAATAAAGTTCAGTTTACACGAAAAATTGAATATAAACAACTTGACCTGGGATATAAAGGGATTTCTATAAAAAGTCGTGCAAACCTGAGAGAAATTCACCACAGTAAATAAGGTGGAAATAATTTATTATTCCTTGAGCGCCCCGGTACTACTTGATCTACGAACCGGGGTTGCGGACCACTGCTCTATACACTGGTGCACGGGGTGCTCTGTACACCCCAGCAACAAGAAAAGCTTCCTAGGATTCCAAAAAGAATCAGCAGAACCATGATTTTTTCTGTAGCTGCACATTTTAGGTCATTGAACCTTCAGGAATGATCAGGAAAAAAATTCATAGGGGAGGGAGCAACAGCGACTCTTTCATCTATTAGATACTCTATCGACAGATTCTGAGGATGAACTAAGTGATTTCGAAGACTGAGTAATTTCAGAAGAACATATTAAACAATCTGTTCATCTGATGGATAAGGCGCAAGAATTGGAAGAAAACTGTGAGCAAAAAACAACAAATAAATTGACGGAAACAAATAATTGACAAAAAACTCAAAAGAAACTTTACTGACACAGAAGATAGTAAAAGGAGCATTAATTCACCAAAAAAGGGGCTCTGCACTCTTTGTTCACGTGTAAAATATATAAACAATTCATTTTACCTTCAATGTGAGCAAAATATGTGTTAAACCATATGAATACAGTCTGCTCTGAATGTTTGGAAATTTTTAAACTATTTGTTTTCTACTTTCTACTATCCTTAACACTAATTACAAAGTTTATTACTGGTATATGTTTTAAATATAAAATATAAAATTATGTGTTTTAAAATGAAAATTTTGTAAGTATATTTTAAATTAATGTTTGTCTTATTTTTATGCAATAAATTTAATAATTTCACTTGCATAATACAAAAAACATCTTGTACTTTATAAATATGTATCATAATTGACTTAATTTTTTTCACACTTAAATACACGTGTTTAAAGTTTGGGGTGTTCTCTACACCCCGCGAGTAACGACGGTAGCAAAAATAGGCGCGAGAGTGACCACGGGTGAATGGGCCCTGTATCAAAATTCTTTTTTTATTTATGAAAACCATGTTAGTGGGACTGTAGAAACACATGTTGGGGCCCCTGTAGCCACCGTACTAGCCGTATCATAGATATGACTAGTACGGCGGTAGCTACGCCCCTAGTTCTATACCACAGTTTAATGCATAACGGACAATAAGTCATATATAAAATGATTCAATATTTGCCACTCAAAAAGTTAATCTGTGTATATTATGAAAACTTATGAAAATTATTTAATAAAATTCAAATAAACATAAATGCCTTTGTTAACATAAATAATTAGCAAAATCCATTCTATAAAATACCTTCTAGTATTTTGCTCGGAGGAGAATTCCCGACAGCTTGTTTGCGAAATAAATTATTCGAAGAATTTGTACAAAGTGATACCAATTGCAATAAAAATGCATTTGTTTAGAATTGCGCAAATCCTCCTTTAATCGCGAACAACAATTAACGCACTCCAATTACGCAGTTTTGACATTAAATTTAACTTTCCGTTCCATTACACTTGCTATCATTATTGTTCTCTTGAATCACTTAGGGCAATGATGAAGTGAATACGTTTCTCCTGCTAAGTCATTAACCAACAATGTGGCTTCAACCATTTCCCAGAAAGTGCGTATCGATCTCTTTCTCTCTGTAAGAATGGTTACCGTACCAACCAATGCTTTCATCATTCATTCGGTGCCGAGTTACTGTACCTGAAAAGCCTTGTGGCACGATGTTTTAGTGAATCGGATTAAGAAAAAGGTTTTGGATGGAATCTAGAGTATTTATTTTCTAAATATTTTGAAACAATATTGAATATCTTTTTAAAGTTCTTGAGAAGCACTTTTATTGCAGAAGACTCGAGGATATTAATGACCCGTTCTTTTAAACTAATCTAACTTCGTCAAGTTATCTTAACTCATAAAACAATATTCCCAAAACATTTTATTACCAAAAAATGTTTTGTGAGGATAGATTCGAAAAATTGATTGAAAGTTTAAAGATTTACGTCTCACACTCGGTTGTAAAACGAAGGGTACTAGTGAGGACTAGCGGAGCAATTTGACTCCTTTTTTTCTGAATCACCAAAGATGTGAACTAACCTAGAACTTTGTCGTAACTAACAGTTTTATAGAAAATGAAATCTTAGAGGCTTAGCATAGTATCCCCAAATCCTGTGTGGGATGTACAATACAACATTAATTTACTTAAGATATAATATCAGAGACGGAAAACTAACTGCGTATGTTAGAATAACTCCCTAGCAGCTTTATTTTGCCTAATATGTTTACACAATTATATTCTAATATACCAACTGGATGAACAAAAATAAAATACTATGTATCCTAATTCTGTGACTGGGGTGATGATATAAAAACTAAATTTATGTCTGTGTTCCTGGTTCTTGAATACGATTTAATGCGTCTATAATATAATTCCTCTCATAAATCAGATATTTTCTATAACATGCTGCAGTAGATTTGCTTCCATTATTTTCTACGTTGTCCTATTCTCAATTCCTTGAAGTTACATAAATTATGAACTGACATCATAATTATTTCTATATTTAGACCTTTATCATTATCAAACAATATTTAGCTTACATCGGGTTTATTTCTGATCATGGGGATTTTTCAACCTGGTAATCAGGATAATAGCAAGTGATTCGTGAATGTGGACGCCAAATCGTAAAAAAGGCCTGTCAAAAATCTCAATGAAGTTTCAATAAATCTTCGATTTTTCATTCCTTACACATTTTCAGGAATATTACAATCATGTCCTTTACCAGTTTTTTCAAATTTAAATTCCAATATATTTAGTATAATGGACAATAACGAATAACTTAAAATTAATAAAAATATTTGCATACGTTATTGTTAAAATAAGTGCAATAAGCACGCGCACACAAACATCAACGTTCGCAATAATTTGCCGAGCCATTTTAGTCTATTGTTAGCTACTGTATTGATATTATTTGTTATACTTTAAACCATTACTTTGCACTTTATCATATTTGTTGCATAAAATGAAATATAAAATGAGTTTTTCAGTTAGTATCATTTAGTAAACAATAAGTGATATCATTCAGCAAATAGTAGTTAAACTCAATATCGATTTTAAGTTTTTGTTTGTAGATAAAAGATTCTTTGATGCGAATCCAATATTTTATTCATAAAAATATCCTATTGAATAGAAATACATTACATTTGTATAGTCATTTTAATTTATTTTCATTATTTAAACTTAGAAAATACACTGAAGTGTCACTAAATTACTAATAGCAAAGGCTACATGCAAATTGTGTAACGCTGCGCATCATTTATGCGCAAATTACCTCACTGTGGTAACTGCATATATAACGCGTACTGTGGTTGTTCTGAATTAGTTGTTGGAATTGCCAATATGGGTAAACTGCCTGATTTAGACACCTTCGATTGCGGACAAATCATAGGTGCGCGACGTATGGGCCATTCAATTTCTGAAATCGTCAGACAGCTCGGATTTTCAAGGTCGACAATGTCAAGAGTGTACCAAGAATACATGGATGGTGGACAAAAACTACCGATCAGGCAAAGGACAATTAGCCTTGACATTTAGTGGCAAGAGACGGCCCAGGCATATTGTACGTAGCCAGCAAAACCAAATATTTGCTCAAATTACTACTCAATTGAATGACAGTGCCAGTCGTACAGTCAGTAAACGGACTGTGCAACCCTCGCTTCACCGTATGGGTTTCGGGAACATACCATTGCTCAAAACTCGCCATTGGGTTGCACGTCTTTTCTGGGCAAGAGAACGGAGAAACTGGAGTGTAGAGGACTGGAAACAAGTAGCACGGAGTGATGAGTCTCGATTCCGACTACTTAACGCCGACGTGAGGCTGAGAATATGGCATCAAGCTCATGAAGCCATAGATCCTGCATGCCAAGTTGAAACTGTACAAGGGCATGGTGGCTCAATCATGGTCTAGAGTATTTTTTCATGGCATTGTTTGAGATCTTTGGGGCGCGTACCAACCTCCCTCAATGTTATTCGGTACGTAGAGCTGCTGGGTGATCACCTCCATCCGTTTATGCTGTTCCGTTATTCGCACGGTAATGAAGTTTTCCAGCAAGACAACTGTACTTCTCACAAGTCTCGGTTGGCTACTGGCTGACTGGTTGAGCATACTTCTGACTTTTCTGTAATTAATTGGCCACCTAGAAGCCCAGACTTAAATCCTATTGAGCATCTTTGGGATGTTTTGGTAGAAGTCGTGAAAGGCCATCACACCGCACTAACGACCCTTACTGAATTAGGGACAGCTTTAGCCAATTTTTGCAAGTCATATCCATGAAACGTTTCCAGAAACTTGTTGAATATATGCCTCGTCGTGTGGCAGCCGTTATCAAGGACAGAGGAAGCCTAATTCGTTACTAGGTAGGTATCCCTAATTCAGTGGCACTTCAGAATAGATCAAAAATAGTTAAAATTCTAATAAAAGAATCTTCTAAAATAACAGCGTTACTCATATTGTCCACTATAGTCGTAAACGTAATTTTTTCCAAATTAAATGGTGATATAGTGAGGTATATAAAAGTTGTTAAAATTAAATGATGTTCTCTAATAACTCCGTTTAAAATGGGAGGAATGTTCAAGACTTATTTCGGATGATTCTTTAATAAAAGTAAATTGTGTATGGTAATTAAATTAAATGTTATCTTACGTTATTTTTGAATGTACAATAGATTTCCCTTATAACGCAGCAGATACGTTCCGTTTTGTATAAGTCCGTGTTGTACAAGTCGTTTACTTTAAAAAATACTTGACAAACACAGTTTAACCAACAGTATTTGTACCATAAGGATATATAGCAGTTATGTATATACCCCAGATGAAATCGGGTTTAATTTTGCATATAGGTTTATTTTTCTTAAACTTTTCTCCTTCAAATTTATATAAATTGAATATAATCAAGTTTTTATATAAAAGTTTTTTCAGAAAAGTTTAATGTACATCACAATTGGAAACAAACTAAGGCTATCTCCTCTAAAAATAGTTTTCACGAAATTTGAGAAGCACAAGGACGTTAAGAGTTGTCCGCCAAAAGTAATATTATTGGAGTTAAAGTGTAATAAAATCTCAACGTCTCATTCTTTTACCATGTTATACAAGCCTCTTTTAGTGTGTTATACGAACACGATCATCAATTTTTTTCACAGTATTTCCATACGAATTCGTCTTTTGTAACCCGTGATTTGGGGAGGGTTACTGCACTAAGTACCCTTTTATTTTCAATTATATAGGAAAAGAAAATAATGACAAGTTGTCTTTGAGTTTATCTAAATCAATCTCTATGTTATAGTATAAGTTAGTCATAGTAATATAGTAACACCATCTCATTTTACAATCAACAAGAAAAATAATTTTATACTAAATAAATTTCAATGAATATATTTGATAACAATTTTACTCCGACGCAATGCTTATATTTTTTTTTCATGTGTACGGAATGTTTTGAAAATATTTAACTAGATTTATATTAGTCGGTATAGAAAGACTAATAACGAATATATTTCGTTAAAGGCTGCATGCCCAGTGATACTACATTTAAAAGCTAAAAACTGGTAAAATGTTTCAAAAGTTTCAAATCTTAAATTTTCAAAATTTAATTTTTGAAATATATGATCTTACCGTTTGGCGAATCCTACTTTTACAGCATTTGTTCCAAAAACAAGTATCAAAATTGTCTGCTACTGGTGTGAGGATTTTTAAACACCTTTTAATATCATCTTGATATAATCCAATAATATTCTCAACACCAACAAAAAGTCCACTTCAAAAATGTTCATTCAAAATAGTGAGAGTATCTCATATATAGGACAGTCTTTATTTTCTCCTAGAAAAAGAAATTCATATATATCATTACTAGCCGTTACCCACCCGCTTCGCTGGGTATTTCATGATGTTTTACAAAATATATATATATATATATAAATTGTTCATATCTAAGTCCTAGCATTAAGAATTTGATTGTATTAAAAAATATACTTGTCTCTTGATAAAAAAAGGGGGGCAGAACTTATCTAATTTGTATTTACTAAAAATCTCTAAAATTGAAGTATAGAATGATGTTTGCACTTTCGTAACCCTATAACCAAATGGATTACCGCAAAACCAATTTTCGGTGGATCTCTACTCTGGAAAATGAACATGGAAGCCAAATTTCAAGTCTAAATCTAACAGAAATAAAAAAACGAAATTTTTACTATCAATACCGCCGTAATCCCGTTGAGAGTCGTTTTCCAAAATAACCATTCTTAGAGGATTTCAAATAAAAAAAAGAAAAATGCAAACCAAATTCCATTATTATAGTCCTTTTAGTTCGCAAAAAGGATTTTTTGTTTGTCAATACGCTCCAGTAACCCCTTGCTTCCCCAAGAGTTGATTTCCTTCAAATTTCTACTCTACAAAAGGAATCTGCTTACCAAATTTCAAGACTGAACGTCTAATAGTTTAAAAATGGGGATAATTATATATAACGCCCCTTGAGCCCCCACAACGCCACTTGGGGATCCCACAACGCCACTTGGGGATCTGTTTTCACAAGACCCATTTTGTAGGGGAACTGTACTCTATGAAAGGAATCTGCTTACCGAATTTGAAGACTTGCGTCTAATAAATTAAAAATGAAAATAATTATCTATAACGCCCCTTAAGACCCGAACGCCACTTGGGTTTCGATTTTCACGAAACCCATTTTGTAGCGTATATCTACCTTATGAGAGGAATCCGCTTACCAAATTTCAAGACAGTACGTCTTACAGTTTAAAAATCAGAATAATTATTTATATCTCACCTTGGGGGTCAATTTTCCCCAAACCCATTTTGTAACGAATATTTACTCCCATGAAAGAAACATGCCTACCAATTTTCAAGCTGGTAGGTCAAGTAGTTTAAAAACGAAAATATTTATCTATTACGCCCCTTAATCCCGCAACGCCACTTGGAGGGCTATTTTCCCAAAACCCATCTTGTAGCTGATATCAACTCTATGAAAGAATTCTATTTATCAAATATAAAGACTGTGCGTCTCATAGCTTAAAAATGGAAATACAGTGGTGGCAAAAAGTCCTGAACACACTCATTTTATAGCGTAATTTTTGTGTTTGACTTCATTTTTCGTTGTGAAATTATCGCACTATCTTAAATATTGTTATTGATTTTAATGTATTCTTTTATGCTGATTTCAAATCTACTAGTTTCTTAATGACTAAAATATTTTTTGTAGTAAAGCTGCCTGAACACAATAATGTGAAATATGTGCAGAATAAAACAATATAGAGAATAACATAATATGCAAAGAAAAATAACACGAAAATTGACAAATACGGTATATTTAATAAGCATCTTGAAAACTATATTGTTGTCACATGTTAGAAAATCAATATTTTATGGGCCAGGCCGTTTGCTTTAATTACGGCTCTACATCTTTTTGGAATGGAATACACCAATTTCAAAAAGATCTTTCGTGACAATATGGTTGAAGGAAAATATTAAAGCTTCAATTAATTCACGTTTGTTTAAATTTTTTCTTTGAAATTTCATAACCAATTTTAAACCATAAGTTCTCTATCGGATTAAGATCGGGAGATTGTCCTGGCCAGTTCATTCTATTCTCAGTATGGTCTTTCAACCATTTCTGAACTACCTTTGTACGATAACAAGGGGCGTTATCGTCCTGAAAAATCCATGACTGATTCCCAAAAAGATCTCTCGCAGTTGGTAGCAATTTATTTTGTAGTATTTCAATGTAATCCATGGCTTTCACTGTTCCGCTAACGATGTGAAGTCTTCCAACACCATGAGAAGACATGCAACTCCATACCATCACTTTTGTCGGGTACTTTACTGTGGGCTTCGGACACTGAGGGCTGAATTCCTCATGCGTGTGTCGTCTTACATAGGCACTACTTTGATTACCAGAAATACAAAACTGACTCTCGTCACTAAATATTACCTTTTCCCAGTCTTTAATAGTCCATAATGAATGTTCCCTTGCCCACGTCAATCGCCTCTTGTGTTGAAATTCAGTCAGTAATGGTTTTGGGCGCGCTTTACAGCCTCGTAACCCAATTTCCAGCAGTCTTCCTCTAACAGTTCTTGGGCACACACTCCCATTTGATGTCAAAGTCCTTTGTTTCAAAATTTGCGAGGAATTAAGCTTTCTGTTTGAAAGTGAAATTCTGTGCAATAACCTGTCTTCACGTAAAGATGTTTTTCTTGGTCGTCCTGATCGCCCCCTTTCCGCAATAAAATTTGTTTCAGAAAATCTTTTCAAAGTTCTCACAACAGTAGAAATGCCACATGGTACTTTAGCAGCTTTAATATTTTCCTTCAAACATATTGTCACGAAAGATCTTCTTTTGAAATTGGTGCATTCCATGCCAAAAAGATGTAGAGCCGTAATTAAAGCAAACGGCTGGCCCATAAAATATTGATTTTCTAACATGTGACAACAATGTAATTTTCAAAATGCTTATTAAATATACCGTATTTGTCAATTTTCGTGTTATATTTCTTTGCATGTTATGTTATTATATATTGTTTTATTCTGCACATATTTCACATTATTGTGTTCAGGCAGCTTTACTACAAAAAATATTTTAGTCATTAAGAAACTAGTAGTAGATTTGAAATCAGCATAAAAAAGTACATTAAAATCAATAACAATATTTAAGATAGTGCGATAGTTTTACAACAAAAAATGAAGTCAAACACAAAATTTACGCTAAAAAATGAGTGTGTTCAGGACTTTTTGCCACCACTGTAATTATCTATAATGGCCCCTAAGCCCCCGCAACGCCACTTGGGGGTCAATTTTCACCAAACTCATTTTGTAGCGGATCTCTACTCTATTAAAGGAATCTGCTTACCAAATTTCAAGATTGTACATCGAGTAGTTTAAAAATGGAAACAATTATTTATAACGCCCCTTAACCCCTCGTAACGCCCCTTACGATTCCAATTTCGCAAAAAAAAAAATCCGTCTTTAGCTGATCTCTACTCCATGAAAGGAACGTGTCTACCAAATTTCATATCTGTAGGTTGAATAGTTCCGGAGATATCGTGATTAGTCAGTCAGTCAGTGAGTGAGTCGCTTTCTTCCTTTATATATATAGATCTAATATACAAATGAATGACTTGATTGATATTGATTGTTTCTATGCATTTTACTTATAAACAGCACATTAGTAACTGTTCTCGTAATTTTGAACCATCATCGAGTCACAAGGATGACAATGAGCTTCGATAGATTTAACATGCATCGAACTTTCTTTACAGCCAATCCCTTTAGTGGAATCAGAATTCCAACCCACGAATCAGACCCAACAACGTTCGCTAGGAACTCGTGACCAGATCCGACTAGTGTTCCTTGTCTTATACCAGTGATTCCCAAAGTGGTCTATATGGACCCCCAGGGGACTATGACGATCTGCAAGGGGTCCACGGCAGCAAAAAAATAATTTGGGGATCCATATTTTGGGGTCTACGTTAGTGGCTCTCATCAAACCAGATTGTGACTAATATTAAAAGGAAATTTAATCAAGTGGAAAATAGATATTTACCTATTTAACAGATTTATTTACTAAACTAAATAAGGGTTAATTGCAGTTACAAGGCAACAGCATAAATTTTATTAAAACAAATTCCATTTCAACATTTCTTACCGGCATTAAGCTAAAGGAGCATAATTTTGGACGTCGCCAACATTTAAATGCCCTTTTTTTAGATTTTGAAACTAGGTTTAAGAATGTTTTGACTGTCATAGTACCACAGTAGACAATGTATTCATGGGGTCACTTTGAAAAAAAATGTCAAATTATAAGAATTAAGCTCTAGGAATATGCACTAACTAAGATCTTAAAGTTTAGAAACGATGTCAACAATTTTAGCTTTAAAAAAATATACCCGTTATTTATTCCATACTATGGAATATCTTGAGAAAGTTTTTAATTATTTTTCCGATTGGGTGAGTGAGAGAATATTAACGTCGCACTGATTAGCAACACGAGGGCTTTTGGCGACGGTCCGCGTAATTTTGAACCATGGTCAAGTGACTCGGACGACACCTGAGCTGGCACACCCTCTTCTAACTACCACACCACACCAACGGGAGGACGTTGAGCTCTCGACAGATGTAACGTGCATTTTCCCCTACACGGTGGGTCTTTAGTGGTACTAGGGTCGAACTCGTGTCATGCTAGCCATGATCCGATGCCTAGACCACTCGGTCACCACGGCCGCTTTTCCGATTGGGAGTTTCAGTGCGCTTGCCAATCTCCAAAACAAAAAAAGAAATACTGAACACTATTAACCGAGGAGATATATTTAGTGTTAAAACCTAGTAAGATTAATGCCAAATGTTGAAATTTATTATTGCATCCTCAGATTTCTCCCGCCCTCTAAAAGCTTTTGTTTGTTGCTCTCAGTTATTTTATGCATTAATTATATTTTAATTTAATTAACTAACTAATTAAATTAACTAACATGTGTTTTCTTAAGTTTGAAACTCTTCTATACTTCACTAGTTAAAATTTTTAATTTTTTAAAGTAAATAGCTCTACACCAGCTGTCAAAAACTCATTTAATTTGATAAATTTGATATTAGGTAAGTAGGGGGTCTACTCGAAGCTGAAAAACGTGTCAAGGGGTCTATGAGGCTAAAAAGTTTGGGATCCTATGTCTTATACAGAAGGTCGTTCGTACTTTATGGAAACGATTTTGTAATTTATTTTCTCGTTTGCATTTTTAGAGGAAACTTTGAGTACTTCAGAATAAACGTCTGCTAATGCCTTCTTTTGATTGGAATGTAAAATAAAAGATTTATTTTGAAAAAGGCTCTTAAAATTGATAGATGGCTCGAAAGCAACGTAACTAAGCTTTCCGAGGAGAAATATTCGTATCAACAAATTATATAGTGGTGTAAAAATCTCAGTTATTGTATTTCAAGAAAATAATGCATATAATATATTATTAATATTGATAATATAATAAATTTTAAAGGGAAAAAAGGCTAGCTGAAAGTAAAAATGAAAATATGACCACGAAATTTCATCCTAAGACTTTTCAAATGCACGCAAATATCATGAAAATAAATTCTCTGATCCTAAAAGATAATCCACCGACTCAAAGATTCATTGCATCGAAAATAGGAATATCTTCCGACATTGTAATTAAAATCATTCATAAGGGTTTAAAGTTAAAACAGATATTTAAACCTAAAGTTCATCTGTGCTTTTGCCAAAATATATTGCTGAAAGAAAAACAGTGTAGAAAGTTATATGAAAAACACTTAGCTGCTGAAAAATGGAAATTTGTAGTAACACTCGATGAGGCATCGTACATTAAAGTGACTGTAATATAAGAAGATCAACTTTCTATTGCTCAAATGATAGAAATTACCGTACTGTATACTGACTAATCATCTTCCTTTTCTGTAGTGTCGCCAATACCGTTGCCGGAAAATGTAACTACCGTTTACATAACTTATATAATGCCGCATACTATGTAAAGCAAGGAAAATTTATATTCTGTGTGTGAGCCCGTTTACTTTTCTTAAAATTCTCTAAAGGAAACAAAATGAGAGGGTTCGTACTTTTTCCCAATTAATACTTTTATTCTCTTGTTATCACGTAATTTTCATCGCTAACAAAACCCAAAATATATTGTCAACTTTCTCTCCAATTAACTTCATTAAAATTTCGGATTTTAATTCTTTTGGCACATTTTTGTGCTTAAAGGCTCTTTTTTTCTGAATAAAAAAATTGATCCCATGTTTCGTTTCTTTTTATCTTCGATCTCTGAAATTTCGAATAACCCTTTTTTTCCAATTATTTTCGTTTGCACTCTACTTCTCTCGTTCACTCACTGGAGTTGAGCGGAAGTGGGCTGCATGCCAGTAATATTTAACTAAAGAAAATAAAACTTCACGGGAAAAAGTGTGCATAGAATATTTACTTAAAAAACAAACACGTGCCTAAAAAGTTTTCAATTTAAAACTAAGCAAGCGTCACCAACACGAGCAGGTATTCCGAATGGAGCCGAGTAAAACCAAATGACCGTAATGTAGCCAAACCTGCACTTAGGTTAGATCTAATTAACATCATATTGGTAACCAGGACGTGATAGCCATCAATAATCGATAATAATTGAGGATTATAACAAAAAGATTTCATATATGAAACAAATCCCAAAATTGATCCCCCTCGGTATTTAATAAATTATCCTACATATTTTTCAAATAAAAATAATCTATAATTTTGAAAACAAAACCCTCAACATCTTTTAAAATAGGATACAAATGTTTTTAAAATCAAGCAAAAGTAAGCGACAATAAATCTATTAACTATTAAATGAATATATTAAACAAAGGCAAGGCTCATTTGGACTTAAAATCTAATTAAAACTTAGTATTTTGCACATGATTCGCTTTTCTACAAAACCATTTAAATATTATTTCAAGTGATTAGACCTCATCAATAAAGCATAAATATATATGCATCTATTTATCAAATAATTTACTGAAGTTTAAATGATATAGAAATATATTGTATGAATCTTATTCTTTAGAATCTTCTCAAAATAATTACTGGGTCGTATTGAAAACATTTGAAATAGTATAATGCATTACAAATACTCCCTCATTCAATACATAGGAGTCTGTATTCTCAATTCATATTGCCTCCAGCACAACGATTTACTGCCGTTTAAATAGTTGTATAGTCAATAATTAAATGGTGATATTTAATTACGCAATTTCGGTTATGTAGATTGCGGTGGTCTCATTATAAACACTCTTACAATGAGTCAAGTTTAGTAAAGGATAATGAATGTTTATGTAAATGAGTAAGTATTAATAAAAATTACTTTTCAGAACTAAAGTTTCATATATAGGTTATGTATTATTTCCCTTAGATTTTAAACAGTTTATCCACTTACTCCAGTATTGGTTTATAATTGTTAAATTAAATTTACCAACTAATGTGGCTATGTAAAAGTTTTTTGATACACACGCTGTGTTCAAAAATTAAAATACAATACATTAAATATATTAGATAACAACAAAAATACAATATATTTATTAATAAAAATATTCGAGAAAAACCGATATTATAGATTTATAAGTAAGTGTCTTTTGAGTATTAAAAGTTGAAGACAGAAATTACGAGAATATTGATTTCACTTCAATTATTCGTAACATCATAACGATGAAATGTTTTATTACTCTTTACAGTCCTGATTTGAATAATAAATTTAAAAACAGATTTCAAAACTGTTCCAGATTTATTTAAAATGATTTTTTTCCCATCCAATTTTAGAATATGCAATTTTGTTGCTAAAATATTCAAATGAGAATTTTTTCGAACAACATTGTTTCGTCTTTTAATTGCAGGAAAGGTAACTACAATTTGTTCAGGTTCTTTCGAAGTAAATCGTCATTTTTAAATTTTCCATTAGCTACAAAAATTTACTTAACAGAAAACATTCGTACAAGTAAAATCAATAATAGTATTAATTCACAGCTAACACAGCCATACAAATTTCTATAGCTAAAATATCGCATTAGTCCATGGGTACTCAACCTTATATGGCCGCTCCACATACGTATTACAATTATTTCACCCGGGCCTAAACATGAGGATTAATGGAGGACATTTAAAATACGAAAAATTGATCAAAATATTAAAACTCATAATTTTGGATTTAATATAAAACAATATTAAACTCTATCAAACTCAACTCACAAAAAATACCGTATTTATTCGAATCTAAACCGCTATCAGTTCTAATACACACACCAAATTATTAACATTTTTTGTGAAAAATGAAAAATAGCGTAAAATGGTTTATTGAGATGTAAATGGTTTATTGAATAATAAATAGTGAATAATTAATTATTTTATTAGTATTATAATCTTTTAAATACATACATGAAATTATGTAATTGCTCTAACTGCCCCATCCAACGATTTTTTTTCCTTTGATTTTAAGCCACACCTGATTTCAGTACCATTAACATTGAAAACCAAGAGCGGCATAGATTCGAGTAACTACGGTAAGTTCCATTCCTTTTTACCCAGTTGTGGGACAACTTCAATTTGCTTTCATCAATGATCTCAAACCCCTTGTTTGCATTTTACTGTCATAAAGATAATTAATTTTATCTTTTAACAAAGCCTCACTTATTTATTGCAGGTATTTATTTATCAAGTGCAGGAGAGTAGCAAAGAGGTTTTACTGGATTACAGACTAAAATCAGAATTATTTGTTCAAAATTAGTTCAGACTTGCTTTTGTATTTTTGTTTCAAATTTATTCGAATACTTTTTTTATTTTACTAAAAAATATCTGAACAAATAACTCAATTTATCAAAGAATACATCGGTATCATTTAATAAACACTCTAAAAGAGTTTCCTTATAAGTTCATATATTTATCCTTAACTTTATATGTTTATCACTATATATAATGTAAGAAATTTTATAAAATTTTTTAGTTACCTCTGCATTTTGTGACATTACCACAACATTTTCACGGAAAATCAAACAAGTTGTTGATCCATGTTTATTTTTTTCTACGAAATAGCCAAGACTCGCAACATCTTCAAACAACATACATTTTTTTAGATATTTTACGCTAAGAAGACGTGAGAGTTAGTTAAAAATTAGTTTCACTCATAAAATGGTCACTCCTCCACTAATTGTTTATTTTGTAATCAATTACAAAAAGAAGAAAAAAATTATCTTGCAATTCGTACACGCACGACAACGATAGTCAAATTGACATGATTGATAGAATTTCTCGCTAATTTTTTCATGCATCGTTTTTAAATAACTGAGTTTGTTAGTGCAAAAGGCAAAGACCGGGCCGCTCCAAAAGGTACGTGGGCCACATCCACCCCTTGGTCCACAGGTTCAGTATCGTTGCTCCAGAAGCAACAAGAGAGATATTTCGTAATTTTTAGGAACATTTAGGTAACGAGGTCAACATCCGAACTCTTGCCTTCACATTCTACACTAAACTAAACTCAGTGACCCAACAGCCCGTAGAAGGCCAATGCCTACTATGCCCGTCTCAGTTTACGTGACCTTGGGCGCTGAGGTGCATAAGCAGATGTTTCGATCAGCTGGTCAGCCTGAAGCGAAACCCCCAGTGTTTAGTTCCGAAGCAAGCTTGGAAATTATTTACCGACCCACTGAAGGGACGAAAGATTGAGTCGACCTTTCCCAACCCAGAGTTTGAACCCTGAACATGTGGCGCGGAAGCGCAAAACGTGACCAGTCTGTTCTACACTAACCTCGATAAATTTAGAGTGCATCAGATATTTTAAGGGATGGTTTTTGAAAAAACAAAACCTTACTTGCTTTTGTTTGGTTACGAGTCTTTCACTAAAAAGAATGAATTAGGACAGCGCAAATGTACCCAGAGGGTTTTCCATATGGTCATTATGTCACCATTGAGACATTTTTGTGTATCTGTTATTCATTGGCGCTTATCTTAGTTGGAAACATATCAAAGATAAATTAATGGATCTACATAATACATGTAAATTGCACTTTTACAATTAGAGCAATGAGTACGAACAGTTATATAATTTGTACAATAGGAATTGGTTTGCCGTAAAGTGGACGAAAAAGGATTAGGTGACTCTTGAGGATATTAATGAACACAGCCGAATATCTGATTTGATTGATAAGTACTATTTTTTTTTAATCAACCTTTAAAATAAGTTACAAAACTGACATGTATCACGGAGACTCAAGGTATCTACCCCAAAAACTGAATTTTGCCAAAAATTGACAAATTTTTTTATGATTTTATTTTATGGTCCATTTTATTAGCTTTATAAAAATACCAAGTTTATCATTTTCCGTTTACTAGAACAAAAACTACAAGCGTTTAAGTTCAAGCAGATGCCATTATTTTAATCAAGATGTCACATTCTGAACGCGTATTACTCGAAATGTGATTTTTTGAAAATAATCAAAAGAGGTCAACGATTGCTCAAAAAGTTTTGAACATAATTAACTGAAATTTTTTCTGTAAGTTCTGTATAATACCGGAACTGTTTTAACCATCAGATTTATCAATCACTGTTTTATTACACAATTTACAGTCCCTTATGTGAATATAATCACTGTCTTTTTAAGCATTTTCATATAGTAACCGAGATAAAGTTCTCTAGTTTTTGTAAAAAAGAAAATATCTCTTATCCTGAAGGTCATTTCAAAATTGAATAATATAGCAACATATTAAAGAGATTGAAAAAATTGAAATTTTTTTCAGAAACCTTTGGTGCAGAATAGGCCTTGTTTATGCTATTTTTTATCAATGTTTACCCATTTTTTCCCATTTTTGTACTAATAATTTCTTTTTCTCTTCTTAATTTTAGCACATATTTCTTAAAAGGCAATAAAAAATCTAAAATTAACAAAAAATCTTCATATCTCCTTTTTTTAAACAAAAGTTGCCGCAACCAGTCGGATACCTAAAATTAAAGTTGTTAAAAATTTATTAAAAGGATGGGGAAAAATGTTTGTATAAAAAGACTTATTCTGTTTATCCCCACCTAAACGTGAGCAGATGTTTGCCATGCCAACCATGGCATGGTGTTCCAGGGAATCCTCCCGTTGGCATGATGTTCCATACCATGCCAACGGGAGGACTTTGAGCCACAACAGATTTAACATGCATCCCTTCTCTTCAGTGGCACCAAAACTCGAAACCACGACTCGCAAGCCCCGAGTCGATTGGCCACAGACCACCCCGGCTATAAATTCATTCTTTAAAGAGAAGAATCAAGAACACTGGTGTGCACAAAACATGATCAACAATGTAAATTTTTGACAAATAGGCCATGAAATTGCAAAAATGAATCAGTACAATGAACACTTAATCCTGTAGAAAAGTGATGTGTATGCAAATGTCAAACACAATATTTTAGGCGACATGATTGTACGCAAAACGCGTGCAGTCGGAGCGCGCGGCTCAAGGTTACAATAAAATAATGAAAGGAAAGCAATTAAAGACGCTTGTTGCAAATGCTTTCTTCCGTTAAATATGGCTAGAATAAATCACCTGGTCGACTTCACCCGTGGTAGAATGATCCGAAAGCTGGAGGAGGGGTGTAGTATGACCAGTGGAGCTGAAGAGTTCGGAATCAACAAAAGTGACATTCCTCGCTCTTTTAAAAGCTTTCCAAACCATAGCTGCAAGAAAGGTTGGTGGTGGCCACCCTAGGAAAACAACTGCAGTGGATGACCGATCCTGCAGGCGAAAAGAAACCGGTACCAGTCAGAATAGATTGCTCAGCAAATGTGTACACAACAGGGTAAAAAGTATCGTGGTTTACTCTGGTCAGGAGCTTTCACAAAAGTGGCTATTCGCCCGCTATGTCCTGAACGCTGCAACCATTCGAAAGCTGATCATCGGAACTCTAACCGGACTTCTAAGAAAAGTTCTCTGTTTTAAAAATGAGCCGATAAAAGTTACTTATGATAATATTCCGTTTGGCGCCGGTTGTGTCATTTTGGAGATTTTATCACCTGCGCTGACGAAATGGAAAAGAACCCAAATACATACTACCTATTTTCAATAAATTTTGACAATAAATAATATATAACCTGTGCCGTAGTCCGTCAACTAGTAAATTGAAGAAAACTGAGCCAATTTAGGAACGTTTATTTCACTGTATAATAAACGTAAGGACATTTGACGACTGGATTTTATTTGGCAAAAACTGCCGATGGTTTCATTTTTGAATACCAAAAAATAACAAAAAATTATATAGAAATATATTTTTGTGGTACTTTTCCCGTTTCACCAGTGCAAATCTCGCCAGGTTGGCGTTATTGGCGACAACACACAATGTACACATGTTGTTGTCGATGTTGTCGGGTATGAGAAAGTGCAAAGGTGTATATAACGAAACAAAGCTACAGTCACATAAAAAAATTAATAAACATTAGTTCCTATTGGTTTTTCATCCATTATTATAAAAAAGATACTATTAAGTAAAGTCCACGACTTGTTTTAAAAATGTGGTTGTAAAAGTTTACCTGTAGAAATATTCCGTTTGGCGTTTGTTGTATTATTTTTGGTGACATTATCGTCGGTGAAACGTAAAAGTATCATATTTTCTTAAAAATTTATATTAATATATCGCTTCCCAATTTTTAGGCTTTGCATATCACTGGAAATAATGACAAATGTAAAAATGGGTAATTATGCATTATCGCAACAATCGCACCAACTCTTTTAATAACTCGCTAAGTTGGCTACTCCAATTTCCTATATGTCCTACACGCTGAATTGACCATCAGGTGCTTCGTTTCATATAATGCCTCATTTAGCTGGCAGGAGGGCGTGGTTAGTTTATCGCTGGCCTTCTGCACCTAAGGTTGAAGGCTCGACCCCGGCCCAAGTCGGTGGATTTTCATGATGTAGAAAAACGACAGCGGCTATGTCATGTGATTATACTGCAAGTAAAGGACCCCTAGAGTGTCTATTTGGCTTGGGTGGTCTCGGCAAAATTAAATCCTAGTACAGATTCGCATCATCTAGAGCTCAGGTGTCTCTCTCTGGGGAGTAAACTAGGTGTCAAAATTACTTGTAGTAATTGGTATTGCCTACATGGTGTAGCGCTAAAAAGTGGTACCAGCTCCTGGAGAGTGTACTAGTTCTGCAAAGGTTAAAATACCAATGTTTAGCCCCATTAGGTTATAATGTCGTCAACAGGTTGCGAGGTACTTAAGTATTATTGCAACTGTATTGGCGAAATTATATGAAAGAAGCACATAGTTGCCAATTCAGCACGTATAACAATGCGAAATCTGGGACACCAACTTGGCGAGTTATCTTGAACGTTTGTATTGCTGAGCTTTTTCTTTAATCATAGGAGAATTAAATACAGTTTAAAATTTAATATTTAACAAAATTTTGCAAATTTTAGGAAGTGTTAAGGAATTTATATGAAAAGCTCTTGTAATAAAGTAACTTTTAAGCCAGTATGTAAATTCACATGACAATATGCAAACATTCATAAGTATAACATAAAAATAATAGCGTCAATTCAAATAATAAAATAAACAATCGAATTACAATGTAAGGAAAGTTATTTCAATCATATTAAATGTTTTTAACTTCACATTTCATTGGATTCACGTAATATCTCCTTACAATTAATGGACTTCGTTATATTGAATTATTAATAGAAGACGAGGTCCATAATTTAAGTGGCATCTTCCTCTTCTAATTTTCATACCACAAGATAAATACTCTTCTGTCATAATTCATTTGCGTCAGCTTCCTTTAGCTCAAAAGATAGTACTTGATTTTTTTGTAATAAAAAAGCATAGAGAATCAGAATTTAACTAGGCTTTCCTTTATGTTGCAAACTTCTCGCGAATAAAATTACCTTATTCTTATTTAAACACTTGGTTTTTCATTTTATAAAATTGCAGCTTTAGTTTTACATTTAAAATATCAACTCTTCTTCCAAAATCAAATTTCTTATTGCAAAACGAGACATTTACGTATCGTTAGAGTAACACAGAAAAACTGAATTTAAAATTTCAGACGAAAATTAATTTTCAATACATACTTTATTTAATTCATTGAGTTTTGAAAACCTATAAAATTACAAAGTAATGTAATTAATTGTGAATGATAATAACAAATTTTTTTATATATATATACTATGATTTTCTTTAAAAACATACAATCGTATTTATTTGAAAACAACTCAACTCTTAATTTTTTATGTACTTCAACTTTCACTTTAAATTTCTTCCTTCTGATTGGCTAAAATTCATCGAACACAAATTTTTAAGCAAATTTCGCCAGTTTGGCTGTGGATTTTAAAGAGTGAGGTTGCGTTACTTGATACTAGGAAAATCAGCGGAAAAAACCTAAAATACATAATTTTATTGAGTAAAAAATAAAATTAATGTATTGAATTTCTTATTTTCTTTGCCTCTAATTAGATTTCGTAGCATTTTTAAGCTTTTAAAAAATTTATTTTGTATTAGATTTGTTTTGAGTCTTTTTGGCGTGAAACTATGGCACTTTCTTTAACTGTTGCGGAGACTTTCGTTTCAGGTGTTCTTCCCATGGAGTGGGAACCCACCGAGGTGTACACTGAAGAAATGGAATGGGAGTATTGCTGCGAGGGGCCTGAACCGATGGATTGGGAAGACTCACCTGAGGTAAGAGTCTCCAAGAAAACAAAGGTGAGTGAAATTATTGACATCGAGGTTAAAACTAATTTTCAGGTAGAGACAAATCCCCCGGCGCCAAAGAAGGTGAGCCCACCTCTAGAGCCTAAGACTAATGATTCTTTTCAGGAAAAGGAGAACACTCCAACTCCAAAAGAGGTAAGTCCTCCTTTAACTGAGATTGTTCGACGAAAAATTCGATCAAAACCGAAGGTAAGTACTCCTGCGGTAAGTCCTGAAAATCGAGTCATACTCAAGGCGCGCCGACCCCTTCACAAAGATTAATTCCTTTTAAATCTGCAAATTTACAATAGCAATAGTAATTACACATCGAAAGATTTAATTGTGCAGCAGTAATTTTTCTATAATCTGGTTTATATTTTTTTCAACAATTTCAAGGGGAATGTAAAATTATTCATTAAAACGTTCCGGGTAAATAAGGATGTCTTTGTAATAATTTTAAGCAAATTTACATTTAATTTTACTTCAAAGTAATTATGTTGCATACTTTTGTTTTAAATTATAATATTAAAAAGTCTTAAGAAAATGATATGATTTTATTGTCAACCGAATCTATCCAGAGACCAATATTTTTATGAGCCACACAAATCGTATTTACGACCGAACAATCTACATTGATAATTCGATTATAATGTTATTTTTATACATAAATTATGCTATATTAAATACTTTAATGAACAAAATCAAAAAAGTTATCTAAAAATGAAATCCTCTAAGAAAAATCATTTGTGAATAGATTGTTTTGAAACATTAAAATTTTTTCGTCATTATTACATTCAGATACACCTACAGACTAATGTTTGTGATGACTCAATATGTGTTAACAAAAAAAAATATATAAAATTCCTCAAAACTATTTGATACAGGGGTGCTTTTTTTAAATAAATATCCTTCCTTCAGCATAATTAAGATGGAAATTTTTGGTTACATGGATCATGCAATGAAATACCGCAACACATTAAAAAACTCGTCAAATTGGTCTCTATAAATAAGTTTGCGATTTATGTATCACATCATGTAATATATTGCCAAAGTTCGTGTTGGCGACAATTACAAAAAGCAGTCGCCAACCATGTTCGTTATAACTGAAACCATTAAAACCATTTAAGGAAAAAAATTAACGAATTCAAAAACATTTAAAAATCTTAAAACCAAAAATTTGATTTAATAATACATCAAGAGCTCTTAAAATTATTTCTAAAACAATTATCATTAAAAATAGTATCAGAAAAATATTTTTTGCCGTACATTTCTTAAACTATGTTTAAATCTCGCGAAATAAATTCAGACAATGTTCAGAATTACATAGATAGGTTTTGGCAATCCCATGCCTCGTATGAGGCTGGTAACTTTACAACTTTATCCTCAAAACAGAATATATATTTAAAAAGTATAAGAAATTTCTGGTATTCACTATAACCACACCACTCGAAGTATTTTTGTCTTGGTGAATTTTCTGAGAACATTTTATTGTTAGTTTGGGACAACTTCTCTGGCGATAGTAGTAGCTATTTGAAAGTTTAGTATCTCCTAGATAGGGACAGAAAAAGCCGAAAAACGCCAATATGGCATCAAAAATGATGAAACAGGAATTACGCGAGACGAATGATTGGAATAAGGAAAAAAAAGTGAGCAATTTGACTTGGAAAATGCGTGGTATGATTATTACTTAAAAGTTTTTTTTGCAATATTTTCACACTTATCTAAAACAAATACTGGTAATGAGGCGTAATGTACAATCTCTAAATGTTTTTTTTTTTGAAATATTAGTGACATAATTATGTTCATGTAATAAACAAATATGCCATCAAGGAAACATTTTTAAAGATGTTTAGACTATTTTTTGTTTAATTTAGAAAGTACTAACTTTGAATCTTTGCACCTCATGCAAATTCAAAGATTTGAGATTAACATGGCTTGAAAAAAAGACCCTTCTGCAAAGGAACACTGAATCAAACACATTATCGACGAATTGACACAATTTACAAATCATTAAATATAGTTTATTCACGTAATGTGTTTGGTAATTTTCTATTTCGCCGGTGCAAGCGATAAAGTCTCCAAAAATAATACAACCAACGCCAAACTGAATTTTCCCGCTGGTAGCCTTTTATTACCACATTTTCAAAACAAACTGTGGTCTTTTCTTATCTGTAACGTCTTTTTCATAATGCATCCAAAATGGATTAAAATAAGGAGAACCAACATTTTTTATGCGTATATTGTGTGTTGATACCAATAACCCCGACTTGGCGAGATTTGCGCTGGCAAAACAGAAAAGTACAATTTGTTTATTTTTTAATTTCATCCTCCTCCAACACACACAAACTAAGAGAATTGTTGCTACCATTTTGATTTCTTATTTCCATTTTATTATAAAGACACATGGTATTTTTCGTTTCGCCGGCGCAAATCTCACCAAGTTGACGTTATTGGCGACTACACATAATATACACATAAAATGTATCAATAAATATTAGTCCTCCCTGGTTTTTAATCCATTTTTGATGCATTATTAAAAAGACGTTACTGATGATAAAAAAAGAAACTATGACTAACTTTGAAAATGTGGGAATATTCAGTTTGACGTCGGTTGCATCATTTTTGGCGATGCACAGTCGAAACGAAAAATTACCAAACACGTTATGTGAATTAACTATATTTGATTATTTGTAACATGGCTAATTATGTTAATTCGTATATCATATTATTATTCACTATTCATTTGTGGAAAGGTCTTTTTTTACCAAACCATGATAATTTCAAATGTTGGTATCTTTGTATCTCACGGAAATTCATAGTTATTACTATGGTAAACAAAAAATAGTCTAAACATCTTTAAAAATGTCTCCTTCATGACATATTTGTTTATTACACGAACATAATTATGTCACTAACATTCCAAGGAAAACATTGAGATTATACATTACGCCTCATTACCAGTATTTGTTTGAGATAAGTGTGAAAATATTGCAAGAAACAATTAATAAGTTACTAATTAATATTTAAGTTATAATCATACCACAAATTTTCAAAGTCAAATTGCTCACTTTTTTCATTATTCTAATCATTCGTCTCGCGTAATTCCTGTTTCCTCATCTTTGATGCCATATTGGCGATTTTGGCTTTCTTCCTGTCTCTCTCTAGGAGATACTAAACTTTCAAATAGCTACTACTATCACCAGAGAAGTTGAGCCAAACTAACAAAATGTTCTCAGTAAATTCCCCATGACAAAAATACTTCAAGTGGTATGGTTATAGTGAATACCATAAATTTCTTATACTTTTAAAATATAAATCCTGTTTTTGAGGATAAAGTCGTAAAGTTATCTACCTCACGTAAAGTTATCTGCCTCATATTACAAAAACTATATCCATGTAATTCTGAGCATCGTCTGAATTTTTTTTCTTTAGTTTCAAAAAAGTTTAAGAAATTTAGGGCAAAAAGATTCTGCGATACTTTTTTTTAATAATTGTTTTGGAAATAATTTGAAATGTTATTGATATATTATTAAATCAAATTTTGGGTCTTAAGATTTTTAAATATTTTTGAATTATTTATCTTTTTTCTTTAAATGGTCTTTATCAATACCATAAATCTAGGTTATTTACAATGTTCTTCATATGTGAGGGGCAGAAGTTCGAAATACAACTTGGGTTTGTAGTTATATAGATGTTTGTCGGTAAAAAGGTCACTATATTGTTTTGGCTGGATTGAAAGTCAATTTGTGTTCTGTTGCAAACTCAGAGAATGCAACCAAAGTGGTGTTAAGCATCGTTTTGATGCTATTCGCATCTGTGCTTGGATTTCAAAGAACAATATCGTCAGTAAACATTGCAATATCAACACACACATTTTAGTTTCCTCCTCTGTACACCGGCCAAAAATAGGAAGAATAGTCTAGGTTTTATCCCTGTACCAGTTTAAAAGGATCCGAAAAGGTCTTGTTAAATTTAATTCTAATGGATCTGTGGTGCAAAAAGTCAGCTATTCGAACCAAGGCAGAACCCCTAATATTGAATATGTTATTTAATTCAACGAGAAGTTTGACTTTCCAAGCTACATCAAAGACTTTAGATAATTTAAGCATGCTTACAAATACTAGGTATTTTACAGAATTGTTATAGAGAGAGATACTGCAATTGCTTCATAAAATAATTGTTTCTTTAAAGAAGGTGCAATTCATTTTACTTTTAGGGGGGGGGGAGACAACAATGGTATCAGCAACTAAAACGGTGTCAAATACGTTGTCTTATTATGCGGCCATGTACGCCTCAAAATAATTATACAATGTACGAAGCTTTCTTTCATAACCGCTTTCACAAATTAGGGAGGGTCAGGAGAATATACAATGCCTTTTTCTTAGAATTTTGATATAGTATTATTCCCTTGTATTAATAAATTGGTGACTATTATCATTTTAAATGATCAATAATTGATTTCATGATTCAGTTCACTTGAGTTTGGCTCTACTCTATTGTTTGGCGATAAACAGATGCAAACTTGGAGGGATGAATCGCCAGTAAAACTGATAATTATACAAATATTGAAAATACATACATTAAAATGAAAATATTAAATTAACTACAATATACACTCCATCTATTTCTATTAATATTTTACTCATGCTGCAATTTATATATCAATTCATTTTGACGGTTTTTAAAATACCGAAAAATGAATGCAACATACAAGGCTTTAACTATTATTTATAGTATGCAAAATTTTAAGTACATAAAAATAATTTACAGCACATAAATCACGATAAATCTGAATAGTCATTTAAAAACAAATTTTATTTTACTTTAAGCAATAATTGTTGCATCAGATTTTTGTCGATTTTCTTCTCTAAATTTCAATTTCGCATTAGTTATGAAATCAAGTTTTTAACACTAATCCGATAACGTGTATTATTTACAGTTTTGTCCTCAGATAGTTATTTAAAAGAAAGTTAAAAAATCATTTGATTTTCTGCAATTGAATTCTAAAATCTTAATTTTATAGTTTTAATAGACTAAAAACACCATAACAACTTAAAAAGAAATATAACTATTACAAGGAATTATAAATGGATAAAAGGCGGATTTAAAAGAGCGATAAATAAAAGAGGAATGAGGACATAAGATTTATGATGAGTTCTTCCAAAAATTTAAAACGTGTGACTGATTCAGAGTGGCAGCGTTGGTCCACTCCCTTTTTCCCCAACGCACTAATTGAGCCCCACCAGTGGCCGAGCGCTGAAGCTCTTCCAACTGGGAGATGAAGATCATGTTCGTGGATAGGACAAGATCTTCATCGAGCTGGCCGCGTGGGGTTTACCTGGTTCCTCCACGTGTTACACGAATGTGGGCCAGCTACCACTCAAGACCTCCAGGAAGGCACCCGGCACGCTCTCCTCATTTGTTTCAAAATTTCTTGATTTCAGAGGCTGGAATAGCGTGTTTAGTTAATAATAATCATTAATAACAAAGCATTTACTGTTTGGCAGTCCCTATTCCAAATTATTTGTTGCAATGACAGTGTTTCGAAATATTTGCATTTTTCCTATAAGCGTGCCGGGTATTTTGTTGTGGACGCGTTGATCCTCGCCCCCTCCCATCAACGCACGACTATTTTCCCACTTCACCCGATTTAGAGACATGGCAGACGGACCCATTTCTTATAGGAGTGTTAGTGAAGGGGTTGTCACAAGACTCGACTTCCCCGGGGCTGTCCAGAAGGTATGTAACAGGAGTGAGAAAAGGAAGGACAGCCCTCGAGGGACAACAGGTAGCCGACCTCCAAGTGGTGTTCCTCGGGCAACGTTACTCTTCGATTAAGAGCAGCGGCTGACTGGCTACTCTAAAAAGTATCTTAGTACGTAATAAACTCTCATAATATCACCTTAATTAATAAGGAATGAACTCCACCAAATCAAGTATAACAATCCTTCTAGTCGTATAACATTCAAATATTACAAAGAGAAAAAACATTCGATTCCGATTTAAAAATGCTTATTTCCCAGGTTTTTACTTAAATTTAATATTATGGAACTCCTGATGGAATTTCAGAATAATTTCTTCTTTCAATTTTCCCATGGTATTGTTTTGTAAATCGGGTTTCGAGGATTTTATGTTGTCAGTCTGAAAGATCAAAACAGTTTCTTAAAAGTGATGAAATTTACTATAGATAACCAATTATTAAAATACAGAATATAGCAGCAAAATTCGCAAAATAAATCCAAGAAAGCCTTCGCGCTTTCTACAGCTCTATCGTTGTCTAACAATACAAAAATGAAACAATAAAATTATTCGCAAGCAATCGATCAATCGTAGCAACTCTCCAACAGAAGCAGGAAGGAGCAAAGCGTTTTATTTCACTTTTTTCAATGGACATGTTTTGTTGTTGACTTGCTTTAATATAACCAGGTATTTTTCAATCTGCACCAAGTGTTCCGTTAATCAAGTTTCTTCTAACCTTATTCTCAATAGAATAGGGCTCTTCAAACAAGAACTTATGTCCGACACATTAACCCGACACTTAACTAGCAGGATATCTCATTCCTAAGGGTGTTTACATTTTTTATGGTAAAATTTGCATACAAAGGGGGAAAGGAAGAAAAGTAGGAAATACAATATGTTTATTACACTTTTCACACGTAAATTTAGTTTTTCTGCTCTTTTTATTAGGGGAATTTGACTTTTATCATTGATTTTCTCTTAAATATTTTTTCAATAAAAATTAATCTTTTAAAATCACAGTTAGGTTAAGTTAAAAAAAGATTAAAATGAAAACAAGAGGCAAATATAAGAAGTGTTACAATTTGTGAATAAAATACAAAACAAAAAGCAAACAAAAATACATATTTTATGGATGTGTTACTGTTATAGTGTAAAATTCGTTATTTCAAAAAATGAATTACAACGTTGGTTAAGTTACACTGGTGTAAGAAATAAAGAAGATTTGCATATTTTATTGAATTGCATGAAAATAATTGAACTGAATGAAAAACCACTACTTCTGGATAAAAATGAAAATCTTGTACGGAAAATACTTAATCGTACAAGTGTGTAGGCGGAGCCAGCAGAAAAACAGGCTTTATAAGCGCGTGTAAGTTAAGACGTATTTCGTTCGCCAGAAAACCTCGGCGGATTTCTTGGTGTTATTTTGAAGCAATCAGTTTAATTCAAATTGTAACAGTAAAAATGAGTAACCAACGTTTAGATGGTGGAATGAGGTGGCATATTGTTGGGAGACTAGAAGCAGGTCAATGTCAACCCAGATTTGTAGAGAGAACAATTTAACGCTCAGCGTCGTGTGTAACTTATGGAAACAGTTCCAGGATACTGGATCCATTGAGAAAAAGCCTGGGCAAGATCTTCCAAGAGTCACGATGACCAGAAAAGATCGCCATTTGTCGATTATAGGGAGGCGTAACAGAGGGGCTACAACTTCTCAAATCTCTCGTTACTTGTATGCAGCCACAGGAACCCGTGTACCAAATGCGACTGTTTCAAAAAGACTTCATGAGAGAGGGTTGTTTGCCAGAAGACCTACTGTTTGTGTGACACTCACGTCTACGAAAAGGAGAGTCCCTTTAACATGGTGCTTACAGCATAGAGATTGGGGTATGGGTATCATAGGGCCTTTCTGTCCACCGATGAGTCCCGTTTCAGCCTAAACACCGATTCTCACCGTACGTTCATATGAAGAGAATCAGGGACCCGCTACCTACACTCCAATGTTCGAGAAATTGACAATTATAGTGGAGGATGTTTAATGGTCTGGACAGGCATCATGTTGGGTTGCCGTACATCTCTCCATGTATTTGAAAAAGGCTCTGTGGCTGGTGTGAGGTATAGGAATGAGGTCTTAGAGTCCTATGTTCACATTTTTCAGGGGTGCATGTGGTCCCGATTTCATTTTATTGGATGATAACGCGAGGCCACATAGAACTCGATGAATTTCTACAGAGTGAGGATATTCGCCGTATGGATTGGCCAGACAGGTCTCCAGACCTCTTCCCTATAGAGAAAGTCTTGGACGCTCTGGGGAGGGCAATTGCCACTCAACCCCCCCCCTCCGGGAACCATCCAGGAAATTAAAACAGTGTTGCTGAACGAGTGGGACAAATTGCCACAAGAACGGATAAACTGCCTTATTTTTCAATTATGACATCACGCTGCGAGGCCTGTACAGCTGTAAGAGGGGGTCATAACCCCTATTAACCCATTTTTTTTTGGTTTATTCTGCAACCGCTCTTTTTATACCTTCCAACTCCAACGAATGTTGCACTTGATCCTTCGTGTATATTGCAATTGTTGAATGGTTATTTGTTTTTGTATTGTATCAATGTATGTACATATCAAAGTTCATTAAAATCGGTCCAGTAGTTCTAGAGATAATCGATCAAGTCTGTGAAAATTCTCTTAATTTCTTACACCAGTGTATTTAAAATTAGATTCTATGATTTAAGTAGAAATTTCACAGAATAATGATTGTTTAAATGTTAAATTATTTAATATGTCATGTTTTATGCAGTGGATAAAATTTTATACAGTGGATAAACAGCGTGTTTTTATCAGAAGGACTAAGGAGCCTTATAATTTATATATTTATAAAATTTTAAAATGTAAACATAATTATTACTACACTATTTTTCACCATATTTGAACTAACTTATCAAAAATATATCTATTGAATTTTCTTTAATTATTTATTATTTATCTATCTTAATATGAAATGTATTTTTTTGAGACTTTAACAATTCATAAAACAATGTATGTGTTATAACATGACATTCTTTATTTTTTATTTTAACGGTATATCATTATTAAATATCTAGAATACATACAAGGGAAAGAATAACCAATTAGAATCTTATTTTAGTGTACACCATGACAAATTTTTTTGGTTATTTTATAAAATAACTTGTTATTTTCCTTGAAATAACCGAGTTGCATGTTTCAACAGTTACATACGTTCGAATTAACAAATATTTAATAAAATGACTCACTAAGTCAAATAAACAAACTTTGTTTTTGTGGATATTTACATTGAAAAGGGTTACGCTTTATTATAATCATTTTAGGCCGTCTTTGCGTAATATTAAAGGATAGGACCCGAGATTAGAATATTTTTTGAGGTATTAAAGTACACTAATACCCCGAACGTAAGCAATAGGTTGGACTGAGTGATAACCGCAAGTCGAATTCGCATAAGTTGGGATTTAATTTCGTATATGAGTACATAAAAATTATTTATAGTTTGATCTGAAGATGAAAGAGAATAATTTAGAAAATAAAATGCTTAATAAAATGTTAGATAACACAAATACAAAACCACAAATCGAAGTTGTTTGATGTAGAAGGTTCCATTCATAAGTTGTTTGCCGGCTTAAGCATTTTTCCCCTACAAAATTTCCTCGTATCATGCTAAAATTTTTTTTCTTCTTAATTCCTTGTTCTGTTGCAAAATACGCTCTTCATTGAAGTCTGTATTTTCTAAAATTTTTAACCCTTTTTCAATTAAACTGAGGCCTCCTGTCAAATTAACAACCGTCATTCTATCTTCTGAATGCATTCATATGTCAGCCATTTCATGCGGACCGCAACATGAGGTTAGACGGGGTGGGGTGGAGAAATGCTTTAAGAGACCAAGATAACATTGGAAATATAAAATATGGAAAATTGATCAAAATTATTTTTCTCTGTTTGCTTTTTTTTAAAATTTTCTATATTAATATTTTTGTTACTAACACTAAATTAAAAGAATTTAAGAAACACTCTTCTTCACAATTTTTGCATCAGTAAACGGTTTCGCATGATTACCAATAATATAACAAACTTCTTAGGATGTCCTTGTTACTACTGTGACATTACCACTGACAAAACACTTTGTTGCTGTTGCAAAGAATATTCAATAAAGTCTATTTATCACCTCTTCGAAGAAGAAAATTGTCATTGAATGATTCCTGTTTATTGGTATTTTTGTAACGACAGCACTTTCTTGACAAATCAAACAAGTACTGATCCATGTTTGTTTTTCGCTACAAAACAGTCACCCTCCAAATCGTTCGAATAATTTTGCGCTTGCAAGGTATGAAAGATATTTCAAAATTAGTCCCACCCATAAAATTGTCGCTACTCCACTGTTATCTGTTATCACTAACCGTAACCGTTATAAATAGAAAAATATCAATTCGCAGCCGTACGACATCGACAGTAAAAAAGCAAAATTGATGTATTTGATTTCTTGTCAAAGAATTTACCACCACAAATTTTTAATACACATAGTCTAAAAAAAATTTCTTAGAGTAATGAGTCATGGCCAGGCTACTTAAAAAAACTCCGTGGGCCGCAGGTTGAATATCGCTGCATTAGGCCTATGAAACAGACAATTGTTTTCGAAAACCTCAACTTCGACGCTACTTTCCTGCATCGTTCTTTAACAAACTGGAAAAAACCTAGAAGCCTTTTGAATTTTCTCGTGAAATTATCATACTAAATGCTTTTGAATTCCTAAAGATACACTAAATCTAGCAATTCGAGATTCGGATTAATCGCTAGATTAGGGAACACAAATTATTCGCTAAATTGTTAGTGAACAATTTGTCGCCAAGTCTGTCGCCAAGGTTACTCCTATTCACTAGCATTACCAAAATGTATTCTTTCGTACCGTATAAACGGTATTTACAGCTACATTACTCTTTCGGCAAAGAAACAAAGATCCAGCCTTCCTTAATATTTTGTATGAATATTTTTCTGTATCTATAATTATTTTTTCTAAATAAATAGGTTAATTGTTAACACGATTATTATTCTCATTGCTATTTACAGAAATAAAAAAGAAATTAAATTATTAATAAGAAGAATGGAATGAACTGAAAATAGTGCATTAAACGTAAGAAAAAGTAGTTAAAATATTCCTTCGACACAAAAACTTATCAGCCCTAAGCACATCATATAATTCTAATACAATTAATTTTAAAGATCCCTAATCTTTTAATAGACAAGCCGTTTAGCACTTTAATGTTAAAAAATCTGGACAAATTACTTTTTAACAGTTTATGTAGCATCATTTATTTTAAAGTGCTTTTTAAAAAAAAAAACGTAATCCTATTTTCAATATTTCGTACTTTATTAGGAACACTTTAAAATAAAGCCACGTACACGGATTTTTTAAAATCAGAAGGCCATTTTTCTAATCTTCTTAATAAATAAAAAAAAATCCCTTTTAACCTAAAAAAAAATTTACCCTTTTTTAGTTTAGTGATGCTACTATACAATGAAATCCAATTGACTTAAAAAAATTTATTTTTCTGCGCTATTTATTTACAATCCATGTAACTAAATTTTAAGGATTAGTAGATTTTATTTGTAGTTGAATGTATGTTTAAGGGCTATTTAGTTTGTTTATGAAATGAATGAATGAATTCTGTTGTTTATGCTTTTTAAACTCTTTTTTTTTTTCGTATGGATTTCGAAAAAGAGTGGAATATTACCAAAAATTACTTATCTCAAACAGAATAAACAAGAGAGTTAATCTTTTTTTTTATAATTTATGGTTTATTTACTTTCTAGAAATTTATATTATTAAATTAAATATAGTGGCTTACGGCAAAGGATGTTATTTGAACTGATATTGTTAAAATTATATAAAGTAATAATTTATTTTCATACTTGTTTTAAAATTTGTCTACTAATTTCAAATCCGATAGTAAAATCATTTATTTGTATATTATATCAAAAATTGCATATCAAATGTATTTTCCTTTTAAAAGAATGTTTAAAGTAGCAATTTGTTTTGAGTTATAAATTTCAAAGAAAAACTGGTGAGGAAATGTCGTGACGAATACTTGGGAATGGTATAATTTTATTTAATGAGAAATGTGCAAAAATGTTTTTATGAAAGATAATTAAAAGAATACAGTGTTCTAGATATTCATAGAATATTTTGCATTTGTGTTACGAAAAACTAAAAATTTTATAAATTTTTCAATTGTATAAGTTTATAAAAATCATTTTATATCATAATTTATTTTATTTTCAAACTTTTTGTTTTTCATATAATTTAATAAAATTTGTGTGCTCTACAATACAATTTATTTTAATCTGGTATATTTTCTTAAAAACATTGATTTATTATAAATTAATATTCTAGGTTTTCAAAATTCGTTTTTAAACACTTTTAAGTAAGAAAACTAATTAATTTGTAATGTGAATGAACTCTTTTGTAACCGTCATAATTTTTTTTATATAAATAGTGTCAATTAAGTTAGAATGTACATTTAAAACTATTTTTAAAATATTTTTAATAAATTATTTAAACGCAATTTTTTGGTACGGAAATGAAGAAAGAATGACATTTTTTTCAAAACATCCTTATGTGAAAAATGCTTTTGCAAAGATAATACATATTTTGCCTATATATAAGCTAGGACTTCTATAGCGGAGTTAAACAAAAAATTTTGAAAAAGTCACAATATTTTCAGAATTTGAACCTACTAAAATAATAACAGCCTTTTTTTTCTTGTTAAAATTTCTCTCTCAACTCGGATATAATAAAACATGAAAAAAATTCACTTCTAAAAATATATAATTCATAAAACTTATCTGAACCCCGGTATAGAAATCAGATTTATAAAATCAAAAAATTACTATTTTAAAAGCATTTTTCATGAAAAGAGAAGGTCCTGAAAATATGTCATTCTTTCATCAATGCTTACCAGAAAAAAAATTGCATTTAAATAATCTTTGATTGTAATAATATTCTTGAGACAATTTATATCAGTGGCGTAACGTACACTCCTGCAATCCCCGCATTGCTCTAGCGGGCTCAAAACTTAAAAGACGCTAATTACGTATTTGGGCTTGGAGACCCAAAAAAACCCCAAAAACCCGAGTTTTCAGGGGTGCCCTAATATTCTTCGTTATGCCACTGATATATATATGTTAACTTTAACGTGTGAAATCCATTATTTCATGGAATAACTAGGTATTTCAAGAGATAATTGGACAAGTCAGTTGAAGTATAGAACATTATTGAATTCTACGATTTAAATAGGTATTCGTTAGAATAAGGATTACTTGATCGTTAAAGTATGAAATGCAGCACTCGCAAGTTCTTTAACTGATTCTAACTGCTTTTAATCAGTTTTGAAACACTTACAGCCACTGTGCAATGACGTGTGCGTGTGTGTGTACTTCCTTCCGTTGCATTTAAGCGTAGAATTTAGGAGGGGTATTTTTGTTAGTGTTTTACGTTTTGGGTTATTAGCAAATATATTTGCAACCCGTTTTCAAGCAATAGATTTTGCAGGAATAGGAGCCTAACCTGAAAACAATAAAGATTTAATGCAAGAGAGATTAAAAGCTTTAATAAATAAGTGAGGGAAAAAGGAAGATAGCGCTGTACTTATTCGTAAAAAATTAATAACTATAAAATCAGAAGTATAAAAGTGCAAAAATAGCCCAGAAAAAAAGTACCACGGGATTATTGGTTACTTCAGCATTATGATGAAGTTTAAGGAGTAGAAAAGGTACATTTCCCCCCATATACTTTCTGTTTAACTAATGTTAGCAATATGAGCAATTATAAGTTATATTAACTGTTTTTCCTTACTAGATATATTTCCTTATTGCTTTTCCTTTAGATATATATTTCTGATTAATCAATATATAAAATATCATTGAAATTGTTTTTCACTTAGACGGTCTGCCATTAGTTATTTGAAAAATAGCTAGTTATTTCATAGAATAAAGTGTGATATTTTTCATGAATTACATACTTTAACTGACTTGTCTATTTTATGAAATACCTAGTTATTCTACGAAATGACTGAATTATATACTTTAACGGTAACATATAATTCAATTGACACTAAATGTCAAAAAATCATCAATTTCAACGCTTTTCAAAATCACGCTTTTGAACGTAGTATATCACTTAAAAAGAGTTGGTCATGAAATTTAGAAATAAAATTTTATTTTAAAATAATAACCATGCATAAATTGCTAGTATTTCTACATAAAATGCTGCTACAATAGTAAACATGATGAAAATATTTTTTCTTCTAATAGAAATAGTTGTCAGCGAATTTTTTTAAGGAAATAATTTTTTGTTGGATATTGTAACACAAATCAAATAAAAAAATCGCTTGGCTTAATCAATTTACTAATTCTTTTATGTAACTCTAGTCTAAATTATTTGTCTGCTTTTTTTAAAATGCTGTACATTTTAACCTTTTCTTACAAAATTCTAAATTTATTCCCCCCCCCCCATAAAGACTCTGAAAAAACCTTCATTTCTAAATAATAATCCTCTTTGGAACTACTATCACAAAAATTGATTGTTAACAGTCTAGACTAATTATTTATGTCTCGTGATTTAATTAAATTCTACACTTCACGATGCCTGACGCCATTTTAATGCATTAGAGTAAATAGATTGAAAGAAAAACAAAAAATTCATGCAGTAAGTTACTAATTTAAAATAAGAGTGCTGTAAGCAAAGAAATATGTTATAACATTATTTCAAAATATGTGAGAGATTTTATCCGTTTTGATTTTAATTCGTGAATAGCTGACTGCTTCTAAATGAATATTAATTTCATACCTCAGGTAATTGCCACCTTGCGTGTAATAAACAAACATGTGTAAAATAATTTATTAAATATGATTGAGTTTAAAATAAATATATTTATTCAATACAGGGTATCCCAGGATTATTGAGACGAAGTTTAAGGGAAGATATTAAACACCGCAAGGATTCAGATTTGCATAACAACCCATGGCCGGAAACATTTTCTTTCAGCTCTAGGTGGCGTTGTTCAAAAAGGCATTGTATGAAACAGTCCTGCATTATCGTAGTCATTTCAGATATCATCATCCTCAGTCAAGTATGGATAAGTTTCACGAACACCGAGCTGGAAGATATGCACCTGATTTACAAATTTACAGAAGGAAATGCATGAGCAGCAGAAGAATTGTATCGTAAAAGGAGATGAGCCGGATCCCTGGATGTTTAAAAATGTTAATCGCAATTCGGGAGGGGGTATTCTTTGAAGATAGTATAAGTGTAATAATTTGTGCCTTCAAGTTGCAAAATATGATGAACACTATTCCAAGTTCCTCTTATGGCAGCAGCAACGGCTTGTACCCTGGTACTCGGATTCTTTCGAATGGTATCGAATGGATTTTGTTCTATGCTGGGTTTGGAGTCACTCATGGGTCACCCTCACTGTATTATCTGTATCTCTCGTATTACCTTTTAATCCATAATCATAGAAACTGAGATTTAAATTAGTAAGTATTCGGTTGTCCGGTCCATTTCTCTGCGAATACCTTTCGCGAGATATTCTTACTGTTGCTCGTGCATTTCTTTCTGCCAATCCGAAAATCACGTGCATGTCTGCCAACTAGTTGATCGTAAAACTGTTCCGTATTCCTCTGCAAACAATGGCAGCTCAATTGACTGTGGTAATTCAGGTCTATTTTTTTAAATGCTCTTGTGAATAATGCCACCAAGCGCTGAGTGAATGAGTGAATATTAAAGCCGCATTGTTCAGCTACACAAAGGGCTTTTCGTGACGGTCTGCGTAATTTTTAACCATGGTCAAGTGACGCGGATGACACCTGAGCTAGCACCCCCTCTCCTAACTACTACACCACACCAACGGGAGGGCGTTTGAGCTCTCGACAGATTTAACCTGCACCACTCCCCTACACGGCGGGTCTTCAGAGGTACTAGGATCGAACTCATGACACGCTAGCCATGATCCGTTGCCTAGACCACTTGGCTACCTCGGCCACCACCAAGCGCTGAACGAAAACTTTTCCGACCATGGGTTGCTATGCAAATCCGAATATTTGTGATGTTCCCAACCTCTCCTTAAAGTTTGTCCAAATGATCTTGGGACACCCTGTATATACTGAAACATCTGTAAAATAATTTAAATTATTTAATTAATGTAATTTATTTTTAAAGCTTAAGTCATGATGCTTTTGTTTTCATTTTAGTTTTTGGTTGCAAAAGACGAGTTGGTCACTGTCACGTTGTCGACAAGTTGGCTGAAGACTTGGTGCCTCTAGAGATCCGCCTTGCGGAGAGATAATTGAGCCAAGCTTAAAGTACTCAAGTTGGAGTCAGGTGGAAGTTTGGAAAAAGGGATGTCAGCTGAGGGTCGTCCTGATCACTAGATCGTGGTACAAAATTTTGGTTTTCCTTGACAAAAGGCCCCCTCTTGTTTTAAGGTAAAGCATTAATTAATGCTCAATCAATAAACAGCACAATTTTATTCAACTCCAGATGTTGCACTTAGGAAGCCTAGTAGCTGAGACGTAACGTATCGCGTTTCTACGCCACAGGTTCGGAGTTCAAACCCCTGGATCGGCAAGGTCGACTCAGCCCCTCGTCCCCTCAGTGGGTCTTAAATTATGTACCAAGCTTTCCTGGGTGAGTAAGTGAATATTAACGCCCCACTGTTTAGCTACCCAAGGATTTTTGGCTGTGGGCCTCGTAATTTTGAGCCACGGTCAAGTGACGAGGACGACACCTGAGCTGGCACCTCCCTCTCCTAACTACTTCCCCACACAAGTGGGAGGACGTTTGAGCTCTCGACAGATTTAACGTGCATCGTTACCCTACACAGTGGGTCTTTAGTGGTTCTGGGCTCATACTCGTGACATGTCAGCCACGATCCGAGACGGCTTGACCACTAGGATACCGAGGCCTCCCAAGCTTGCTTGAGAACTAAACACTGGGGGTTTCACGCCATATTGACCATGTACCTCATCAGACCTGACCATATCTGTCGATGTACCGTTGTGCCCAAGGTCATGAAAACTGAGAAGGGCACAGTAGGTCTTGGCCTTCTATTGGCGGTTACGCTATTGAGTTATATTAAATTGTGTTAAACACAAACTAACAATATAAATTTTGAAAGAGGTTGTGGTTAGGGAATGTTTGCTCACGTCTCATTATGAAGCAACTCGAGAGCTATTGGTGACATTACATTTCTTAATATTACATCGCCCTTACCCCCCTCAAAAAAACTATCACACCACGCCAACGGGAAGACTGAGTCTAGCCACAACTTTTTTCGCATCAGTCCCTCTACACGACGGATCTTCAAAGGCACAAGGACTCGAACTCATGGCCATGACCTCGTGTTCCGAGTTGTTAGATACGTATGGTTAGAAAGAGCATTATTCTCCAGGAAAGAGATCGAAGATTCTTTAATTAATTTAATGCTTATTTAAGTTTCACTTTGAAACTTCAGAAAGGATGCTCATGAAGGACTACGGACTTATTATTTCAGGTCACAATGATGCTAAATGAAAGCTTTTCTGGCAATAGTGTTTATAACCTTTGAATTTTATGCTTCAAAGCGATATCAAAATGGAGATTTTCGTACTTCGAATATTTTAAAAAATTAGAAGAGTAATGGTTGTTTACAGAACCCTTTATTATTTTTTGCTCTTTCCTGAGCTCTTTTTCTACTAAAATTAATAATAATTGTCTAGGGCTTGATGATATCATGTCTTATGAATGTGATTTTGGGGGAACTATGGATCTTATCGAACATTCGCAGTGCACTGCAATATCTTAGTGATTGGCCCTCAGCAAACGATGAAAATTTTCAATTCTGCATAAGTTGAAGATCTCTCAGACTCGCCACGTCTACCTCCAATGGATCCCATCACATGTTAACATTAAAGGTAATAAGGTTGCTGACAGACTAGCCAAAGAAGGTCGTGAGAATGAAACATCCACTGGGTCTTCACTTATTTATCAAGAACTATACTCAAGTGCAGTGGCGTAACGGAAAATAATTGGCCCCCCCCGCAAGGTCAGGTCTTGGGCCCCAAGCCAATATATATAAAAAAATACTTGCTACAAAAAGTCTGCGTTCATCTGCTATTGCGTACATAAACAACGGAAAAAAATTTTTTAACCAGAATTTGAAATTTTTTTTTAATTGATATTTTATTTAGTTCATTCCAAGTGTTGAGAATAAAACAAAAGTAAACTCTGGTTTTTTTCCCATAGATTTTAAAATAAAAACAGGTTTATAGCGATATCAGCAATTATCAAGTAGAAAAAGTCTGCGTTCACTGTTTTAGTATAAAAATTATTTAAAAAGGACAATGAGCTATTCAATAGCTGCAGTGGCGTAATGGAAAATAATAAGGCCCACCCCCTCGCAAGGTCAGGTTTTGGGCCCCAAGCCAGATATTACAAAGGATTACAAAATCAAACATTATGTGCCGATACACATCACCTAAAAATATTTAAACATTGAACATATAACTGAATACAAAATCAACCTGAGTCTGAATAAAGGAAGTAAATAACCTTTAACATTAGAGAGTACTTATGGTATTTATGAAAAGGGAAAATCTCTCTAGCAACAGTCGAAAGATAACCTGGTAACTTAAATAAAAACAATACATTAAGAAAGACACGAAAACTGTAAAATGATTTTCATTTTCAAATTCTTGCGAGAGAAAAAATAAACGGTAACCCGTGTATGGCCCATTCTCGGAATTGCAAAGAGCAATACACAGTATATACACCGTTGAACTTTTCACTAAATCCATTGAATTTCACTTATAAGATATACACAGCACTATATGTCAGCTCTATAGCTACAGATATACTGCTATAAACATGTCGGCGACGTGAACGCACGAGATTTCACCCATCCAAAAAGTGTCTAAGGCGAACAGCACACTGCGCGTGCGCCAGTCAGAGCATGTAAAAGCCAACTCATAAGATTTTCCCTACAAAAAAGTGCCCAACGCCGTTAAAGAAGTTTTCACTTCAAATATCGCTTACCTTATTCTTTACTCCTTTTCTTTAAATAGAGTATCCTTATCAGCTGAAGTGTCCGAAATTGTGTTTTTTTATAGTGAATTATATATAATTTTCATTTCCATGATTTGTTAATCAGGTTCACTAGCATGACAAAAATAGTACTTGCACAAGATTATGCACTTGCAGAAAAATTTATCCAATTTTGCACATTTACTGTTTATATTATACTCTTTTTCCTTTCAAATTTTTCGTTTTTGAGAACTCCACTCATTACAGAGCCGCGTTTCTTCTTGTCCAATTGACAAAATATCATTTTTTGAACCAGATATTAAATTCCGATAAAAAAAAACAGTTATAATGGACGAAATTCAGACCAGACTGACGCCAAGCGGGGAATCACATGACAACTTTCCAACATTTGCACGTGTTTTTTATTCCCGTGTTATACCTGTACAGTAAGTTGTTGACATTCTTGTGCTGTAATTTTTTCTGTTTAAAATATATTATATCATTATATTTTATGCATTTTTCTAGTTTTTATATTTGTTAGGAAAAATTCTTAACAACTTTTTTGTAAAATTTCTGTTTCTTTCTTATTTATTTATCTAATTAGGTATTCGTCCGCTCCAACTAGTGTTAGATAGTATATTTATGTATAGTTCTCTCTCTCTCTCTCTCTCTCTCTCTCGGGATACACTTAGATTAGCTGATAGTTATTTTAGTTCTTAATTAATTTTGTAGTTCTTTATTTTATATTTTTGCGCAAGGGCTCACAGTATCATAGTATAGGAACACAAAACCCCTTCTTTTAAAAAATTTCAATTTATGTGAAGTTCTCCGATATAGCGAGAAATTTTCCAGTGCCACTGGAAATCAGAGTGTCACTACCAATGTTAGGAAAGGATTGAAGTTATATGAAACCAAGTTTGTAAGCACCATATCGTTTACTGAGCCTGATTGCTCAGTGAATGATTATTTCTTTATCACAGGCGTTGTCAAAGCAGAGATGAAGAAAAGAGTAAAATACAAGCCATCTGTTCAGATCAGAACAACTTCTGAGGTAAGTTATAAATTTTCTTACCTCTCTTATAATTTAGATACCTTTTGAAAGTATTATAATTACATTGGGCTATTTACTTATATTTGCTTTAGTTTAACTCATTGTTTTGAAGTACAAAATAGGTTTTTAATAATATTAAATAGTGTTTAATAATATTAACATAGGTTTTTAATAATATATATTTACATTGTTATTTATCAATGAATTATATGTTGATTCTTAAAGATTAAAAGTAATGGCAGCTACTCAAATTTAGCAGGTTTTTAAACTTCTGTAAAAGAAATGTAAATGGGCAAATTTATATATATATTTTTAATAGGTTCATTATCAATGATAAGTTTATAATTTGAGTCTTATTTTTTAGAGTAGCATTGAATATCTCTCTCTCTCTCTCTCTCTCAATTACATTGTTTTCTATTGTAATGAATATACATTATTAAGCTTTTGTCATTATATTGATATTGCTTTTTATGAGTAAATCTTCTAATTTGGTTCCAACAAATTAAATGTAACGCCTGGCAAGTAATGGCAAGTAACGCCTAACCATTTTGAAAAAAAAATGTAAATTTTTCAATTAAAACTTCAATTTAATGCAGAGTAATATTACGTTTACATTAAGATTATCACAAATGTTTGCTAATTTTTCTGATAAGGCATATTATTTTTAAATCAAATACTTAATAATGTGTTTTTATATAAAAAAACTGTTATAATTTTTACTTTTTTAAAATTCTCATGCATATAATTTAATTATTTAAATTTAAACTTATGGTCTTTTGATAAAATAATTGACTTTAAATTAAGCCGTAAATTAACTTGGCACAAATTTTTCAACATTTGTTAGTCAGTAGAATATATAATAAGTAAATACCGAAAACTTATGCAAGTTTACGATCTTATACATTATTGTAAAATATTTTCTTTTTTACATTATTAAGCTTGAGTCATTACATAGTTATTGCTATTTATGAGTAAATCCTAATTTGATTCCAACACCTTAAAAGTAAAGGCAAGAAATGCAAACCATTTTGAAAAAAAAATGTAAATTTTTCATTTTTTTTAACATTTATAAACCCCGTGCACCACCGAACGTATAACACGGGGGTAAACAACACAGACAGAAGAAAGGATTACAACACAAATATCCATGCCTTCTCCGGGATTCGAACCCAGTCCCTGCGGCACCGCAGTCAGCTTCACTGACCACTATACCAGATGGGCGGCTAATTTTTCATTTAAAACTTGAATTCAATGCAAAGAAATCTTAGCATAGTATTTTTAAATCAAATACTTAATGATGTGTTTTTAAATAAAATAAACTGTTAATTTTCACTTTTTAAAATTCTCATGCATATAATTTAATTATTTAAATTTTAACTTATGGTCTTTTGATAAAATAATTGAATTTAAATTAAGCCGTAAATTAACTTGGCACAAATTTTTCAACATTTGTAAATCAGTAGACAAAAATGGTAATACAGAAAACTTATATAAGTTTACGATCTTATTTTAGAATTTATTTCTTTATAATATATTTAATGTCTTTTTTTTAAATTTTAGGTTATAAGTGCGGCATGCACTTGTCCTGCTGGGAAATATTTTTATTTATAACCTTTTTTCTGATCACCTTCGTAATTATGGATATTTCAGAAATCATTCTGCTCAAATGAACAGCAAACGTTGGTGTAGTGACGCTGTAAATACATCTGTCACAGAAGAAAACAAATTAGTTCCTAACATCAGAATTAAGCAGTTATCTTATCCTTTGCCACATATCCTTTCTCTTTATCAATGGCTTGCTTCAAATGAACTTTTGAAAAGGTCCGTTAATTGCAGAACCCAAAATGCTAATGAAAGTTTGTACATGATTTGGTCAAAGTGTCCAAAGAAGCTAAAAGACAGAGTTACACATGCCGTAATGGAAGCAATTTGTGAATTCAACAAAGGGACTCTACGTACTGTGAGATAGACCCAAAAAGCATTACATATACATTTGGGGAAATGTTCGCATGATCTTGGTGTGATGTTCGAATCCCGTAAAATACTATTTAGAATCAGACGGAAAAACACCAAATACCAGCATGCATGCAAATTGATAAAAAAAATATTTTAAAAAGAGAAATATTAATTAAAAAAGGGAAGGAGTTACAGAGATAAAGCAGGATATTTCTGAGGTATTATAATACTGTATTTTTTTTAAATTATTTTTTTGTAAAATGTGTGCATGTAAATATTTTATAATTTCAGTTCTTTTCATCATATGTTTTTCATACAAATATATCATTTAAATATTATGTGAAGCAAAAGATTTTAAAACATCTGTTACAACAGAAAATTTTTTTTAACGTTTTCTTGATATTTATGTACAATTATAACTGTGTTAATTTTTTCATTTTTTAAAAAGTTTAATTTTTAAAATTTTGTGAATAATATTTGCAAAATTACACCTCATATTGTTTTATTGAATATAAACATTATATGAAATGCTTTCATGAATTGCATATTTTATAATAGTATGGCTTACCAGTGTCGGATATTTGAAATGATCCTGTAATATTTTGTGGTTTGATTTACCAACCAATACTATAAAAAGTTCTTAATTTTTTTCCTTTGTACTTATATGCCCATTCTTCACACGGGTGTGAATTTATGTATATCAAACATGTTGTGAATGGATTTTCTCATTTTTTCCAGTACTTCCGTATTTACAGATGAAAAGTTACAATTTTCTATAAAATATATTATATTTACATCAAGTTTGCCTACTTACATTTAAAATTCAAATTAATAATTTATTTCATTGTCGGTCAGTTCTTTGATGAAAATGAATTTTATTTTTACAATGTATTGCATATAAAGACTTAATACATATAAAAATATCTAAAATGATTCTAATAAAATATAACATTCTCCATTTGTAAATGTCTGATTTACTTTGTAATTATCTTTTAAAAGTGGAAATTTTTTTTAGCTCTATTACTTTTTATATATCAAGAGTAAAATTTAATTAAGTACTTGTAATTAATTTATTTTATTAATTAAAGCATATTGTTAATTCAATAATTTATTTTTTACTGTTTTTTGTTGACAAAATCAGAAGAATCAATTGTTGTCTTGAGGTATGATAAGAGTTGGGGGACTTTCGACGATGGACCCCCTCCCCCCTGAAAATTTTTTGTGTGTGCTTCACTTAGCACGTTATAAAAAAAAACTTGGTAGAGGAATTTAGAAGAAACTTCTGTAACACTGTAATATTGATACATTTATTTCACAAATAGAAGATAGATTTAGAAATATGCCAAATATTAATTCTGATTTCAAAACCTGTGAAAACACAAGATATATTGCAATACATGCTAAATAATTTAGTTATTTCTACATGTATTAACTATTTTAATATTTTTTCTAAGTTGCAGTTACTATAGCAAGTGCTGAGAGCTTTCAGCATATTAAAAAGTTACCTTAAATCATGTATGTGTACAAAAAGCTTAAATCCGCTTGCTATATTAAGCATCGCTATAAAAAATTGAAATTTTTGTAATAACATTACACAATACAGATTTGCATGGGTATGCGACACTTGGATCACAAATTAATGCAAGTATGAACAATATTAAAAATTCACACATTAAAATTTTTATAACAAATTCAAAAACTTTTTTTTCTTTATATGAAGGGCCTATAACATGTTGATCTACTTTATTTAAAAAGTTTTCTTTGTTCATCTCATAATAGAGTAAGTTTTTATGAAAGTTTTTAATTAGTAATAAATATTTATCCATTGAAAATGAATTTTATTCTTACAAGACAGATGGAAAAAATACAATATGTATATATATATATATATATATATATATATATATATATAAAGTCGCATAAATTTCCATTCACAAATAAATTAATGTATCAAATAAACAAAACAAATATTTCTGTAAAATTCAAATGATGAATAACATTTAAAAATATGTGAATTTAAAAAAACAGTGAATCACAAGATTGTTGCATTAGATATTCCATAAAATTGTCAGGTCATAAAAGTAATTGAATATATTTCAGTCACAGCAATCAAAAATAAGAATTTTCAAAACAAGAAAAAATATACAACCAGAAATAATTTAGGTATTTTTTTAATTGGCATAAGTCACTTTGTTTTTAAAGCTAAAAAGAACCCTTTTTAAAATATACTTTTTTTGATATACAGGGAAAATATAAGTATATTAAGTTGATTCTGAAAGCAAAAGTCACACACAGTTCAACCAGCTATGACTTAAGAATTTAAATTTTTTCAAAGTTATAAAATGCTGAAATTTTAAAAAATTTTAGTCATTTTACGAGACATAGGTTTTATAGATTGTTGTGAACTTAAGTTTGTATGGATTTGAAAATCTGTTTCATTGGTTTTTTTTAAAATTATTTTTTAGTTAAACTTTGAAAAAACACAATTTTTTTTTAAATGTTAATCTTAGCATTTTTTAAACATATAACCAGAGATCTCAGACCGAAATCAGCACTAAATTTTATAGAACATATGTTTGGGAGTATCTACAAAAAATTTCAACACTATCTTGAACAGAAAAAATTTATGCAACTTAGAAGCTTTTTCATTAATTATTAACTCAGTTACAGCAACACATAGCACAAATTATGTACACATTTAAGGGGTCACTTCACAAAAGTCGATCCAAAAATCGATTTTTCAATTTTGATTGAAAAATAAAATACCACTCTTTCTCTTTCTACTGCAATTTAAATTTTTGTTCTAGTTGAATTAGAAGTATTTTTAATATTTTTTTAAAAATTTGTTTACATCCGTCAAACCCAAAACCAGCTGATTGCCACGCCCCTTTCATTTCAAAACAAAAGACACTTGCTACTTTTCAGCCTCATCAAATATTTTAAATTGATTAAAAGGATTTATTTTGATCCGTAACTTGTTCAGGAAAGAAGTGAAGTGAATAATTGTAGCTGTTTGTTTACTTTCTGGAATCTCGCGTGTTGTTTTTTACCTCTTCAAATATTTTACGAATTTCTGCTATTGGAAACATTGTTTCTATCAAAAACTTTTTTAACATGTTTATGTTTAATAATAAAACGTTTAAAAACGTACAAAGGTACAAAACCCCAAACTTTCCAGAAATTAAATGCGTCATAAGTCAAAATAATGAATTCAAATTATACATGAATAATTCAACTTTAAAAGCTTAGGTAAGTCAAATAAAAAATGTTTCCTTTTAGATTCATTTGAAAGTTTTTTTTGAAATAATGAACATTCTACTGTTTTCTTGTGCTTTGAAACCACATTTATTATAAATAAAATGTAAAAAACAAGGTATTCACATAAATTTTGGTCACCAAATCCAAAGTTTGGTTCTAAAGTTGTTGACATGTTGTGACTTTTGTGATGTTATTCAAACATTTCTTAATACCAGGTTTATTAAAACAGTAGTTAATCAAATAAAAAATAAATTAAATGTAAAAAAACTTTTTTAAGAACAAGCTTTTATTTAAACGCGCTAAAAAGAATAAAATAAACTTTTCCTTAAAACTTTTTTTACTATCAACTTATAACGTCATTACACAATTTATATGATATAAAAGCTTGTCGCAATATTTAAGTACTCATATTTACTTAGTTTGAATTTTTAAAAACCAAAATCAATCAGGTCAAGTTATTTATTTTACTTGTTTATCTACACAGGTATATCTCGCGACAAGCTTTTATATCATATAAATTGTGTAATGACGTTATAAGTTGATAGTAAAAAAAGTTTTAAAGGAAAAGTTTATTTTATTCTTTTTAGCGCGTTTAAATAAAAGCTTGTTCTTAAAAAAGTTTTTTTACATTTAATTTATTTTTTACTTTTTAGTTATCTCTGGACATGTGTTTCTCAGCCTGTTCAACTCATTGAACGCTGGTTCGCCATCCCTGGTTTAGCTGAATTAATTCTCGCAAAATGGTAGACTAAAAACACAATTTTTTTAAATCCGTAATTTTTAAGCAATTTTTTCAATCTTCGTGCAGATTTTGGGTAACATTGTTCTACACACGGAAAAAAAAAGGTTTAGTGAGATTATCTTCATAAATGACAAAGTTATTAAATGTTTAATTAAAATTTTGACTTTTTTTGAAAAACTTAAAGAATATATTATTTATTTGAAATATTTTGAAGATAAGGGATATATTTCTCTAACATATTAGAAGAAAATTTTAGTTGTTTATTAAAAAACTTCAAAAGGCATTTAAATATTTGTATTAATCAATAAAATGCTTAAGACTCAAAACGCATTTTGTAATCAAAAAAGAAAGTTTTATCAAATAAGGATAATTTTTTGCTGCACATTGAATATCTTCTACGTAAGAATCTATTTTTTTTTTAAATTGCTCAGATCATCTTTAGAAACTTGATTTTGAAAAAATCAATAATTAAATTCAAATACAATTAACAGATTCTATTTGTAATTAAATTTAAGGACACATGTCGTAGTGTGTGTTTAGATTACTGGTGATAAAATGAGGTGTATTTAAATTACTTGTAGGCTTAAAATTAGAAAATTTCTTTAAAAAATTCCTTTATTTTATTATAAAATTATTTTTTTTAATCGAAAATATATTGCATTTCTAGATAATATTTTTCTCTTATTGTTTTCCTAGCGGATTCCTTTTGATGGGTAAGATACATAAAAAAATGATCTTTCCGATTCTGTAATTATTTTTTGTCTGAGTTTCATAGATTAAAGTTAGATAAATTATTTAAAGAATTTCTTCAATACTCCATCTCAGTTTAACTTGTCAGTGTTGAGAAAGGTATACAATGTACCAATCTACTTGAAAAATAGCTCTACTTTTTTGTTTTGAATTTAAATCCAAGAAAATAGATAGAAATTTGTAAAAAAATTACATACGTTGTAGAAATTAAATTATTTTTACGTTGTAGAAATGTAATTATTTTTTAGACAAATTTAATTAATACTGTCAATAGCGCAACGTCATGAAATTCCAGTTTGGCTGAAAACCGATTTTCGACGCCAACTTTTGTCATTGTTGTAACAATAAAATTATTACAACAATGCAAATATATCCAAGTTGGCGCCCAAAACTAGTTAAACGTTTTTAATTAATATATTTTTAATTAATTGCAATATCGGAATATAAATGGTCAAAACATGCATTGTCATCCAAACTAAACGTGTATACAAAATTTCAGCTCAATGGGAGGAAGATATCAGCTTCAAAATTTGAGTTGCAAGATTCCACCCGAACAAATTACATACATACATACATACATTGTAAGTTAAATAAAAGCTTTTAAAAAGATACAAAATTATATGAAGTAAACACTGGGTACTATTATATGCTATTATTTTTATTGGAAAAGAGAAGCAACTGCGAAAATATTTTGTTTAGTTATGAATTGTCACGTCCACCAAAGTGGTTTTACGAGTTCATGCATGGCATTAAATAACACGACACAGAAAGTAGCCACAGTCTATGGTATTATATATATAACTGCTGTCGAAATGATATCATTTAATAATGCAAGTCCTATTGTACCGGTGTTTGTCTATGGCATTTGGCAAAAAAGGGGTCATGTTTCTCTGAATGGTATTACAGCAGTTAGTGTGAACACTGGGAAAGTTGTTGATGCCGAAAAACTATAGAGGAAATACTCAAGTAATTTTAACGACAATGTACATAACATTGAGTGTTTGGTAGATTACTTCGTAAGTAGTAGGGGGATGAAAGTTGAAGGTGCACTTTGTATTTTCCATTGCTCAGAGGCACGACACAAATTACGATTTACTAATTGCGACAAAATATTTGGGTGATGAGGACTTTAAAGCATACAAAGCAGTTTTAGAATCTTAACCTTAGAAAGATGTCAACATTAAAACATTAGAATGTGTTGGTCATGTTGAGAAAAGGATGGAGACACATGACAGGGCATTAAAATCAAAATTTAAAGGCAAAAATCTTGTGGACAAAAAATCTCTAGGAGGTCGTTATAGATTAACAGATGCAGTAATAGACAAATTGTAAAGATACTATGTTTCGTGTGGCTATTTGAAGCAACTCAGAAAACTTGTCAGTCATGATGCAAACTATTTGGGCTATATTTTTTTCATAAACTCTCCACAGATTTGAAAATACGACACGGCTTATGCCCCATGGGAGGTGATTCGTGGTGTGAATATAATAGGTTCATACTGAAAGGTGACACATATATGCTTAACACAACTCACCTATTGCAATTAGCAATTGCATTAAAAAAGTATTTAGAGATTTCTCTAGTCGTGAACTCTTTTTTACGTGCTTTAACGGTAAAACTTAAAATTTCAATGAAACCTTAAATTGTATTTGATTTATAGTTCCAAAAACTTTATTTATACAATTAGGAACTTTAAAAACTATAGTATTTGAAGCTACATTTTTATATAATCAAGGTTTCATTACCAAATTAAAAGTTTTAGATGTATTAAACATTCAAACCCTGGATTTTACAAATGTCGAGCGTTGGAAGAAGTAGATCATGCGCATATTAAGAAAGCAAAATAGGCAGTTTTACAATGAACCAAAGAAGCTAGAACTCAAAACAAACAATTAAAATGTAGACAAGAAGATGATCTTGCATATGATACCAGAAATCCAAGTTGTGGTTCTGGTACGTATTAGTTAATAGTAAATTTTTACTTTAAATCACTATTTCTCAAAAGTGTAAATTTCAACACAAAAGGAACATTTTTGAAAAGTCTACTTAATTTATAGCTTTGAAACTTTGCACATATGTTAACACTATACAAATAAATATTTTAATGAGATATTTTGTCAAAAAAATTATTCAAAAAAATTTTATGGATTAAAATGTACAAGAATTTTTATCGTTTTAATAATTTTGACGTGTTACTCCACATATGAATTTTTTTTAAGAAAACTAATAAAAATTTTGAAAAATGCTCCCATTAAAATAATAAAAACAATACAATAAATCTACACAAAAAAATTCATGACTGTACAACTTGTCAATTTTTCAAAAATGTTCCTTAAATTTGGTCATTTTTAACATTACGGAGATAGGGAAAAGGCTGCGTGAAGTGACCCCCTTAATTCATATATTTTATGTCACTTGAATTAATGGCTTATGGAAATTACAAAACATGCTTACAGTGAAAAACACTCTATTTACATAATATGAAGTAACAATAACAAGTACGAGAGAACAAGTTCAAAAAACACTCAGATTTTTTGTTCGATATTAAAAAATGATTTTTTTCCAAACACTAATCGTTTCTTTTTCTTCTGAAGCAACCATTTAAGCAAAATAAGACGTTTTAAAAATTATAATGTTAAACTAAAATTAAAAAAAAATAATCGTAGCTATAACAGTAAACAACCGGTAGCGTAATCACGTGACACAGTTTTCACGTGATCGTGACGTCACATGAATTTAGTCCATTATGAGAGCGAGATGGAAATGTTTTTATCGTTAAGGAACACACCCTAAATTTAAGTGAATTGAATATAAAAATAGAGATGCCTGTTCTATATGAAAGCAATTTTGTGAAACGTTTCTCATGATGCTTTATTTGATTGAATACTCATAAATCTGACAAAATTATTTAAATGCTCTCTCTGGTTTTCCAAGTATCGTAATACTATTTCACGTGAAAAAAGCATAACAGATGCACGTTATTTACGACTTCGCTAAAATAAAATTAAATACATGAGGGGGAGGGGGAACTAAAGTTGCCAATAAGTTACTTTGCAACTTCGGTAGAAAGTATATAAATCATTTCTTTATCTCTCTCTACTGCTAATGTAAGTTATTAAATAAAGTTACTATAATAATAGTGTTGATTTCTTTATCTTCCTAGTCTGATTCTCCATCTGACTTATTTTATCGGTTAATAATTTGGGTTTGAAAAAACACTACTAAAGAAAAGTATCTCTCGTCGCTGGGATTACAGTACATCAAACAATATGTTTTTTTATTTGTTTATTGAATCAAAGATATCTAATGTGAGCGCATTAAAATTTTGATTTTGAATGACGTTAGATCGCCAATTGGAAAATCGCTTGAAAGTTAGATTTTAAAAAATCGAAAGCGAATTTTGAGAAAATCTACATGAAGGGCGTCAGTCAGGCTTTGGGCCCCTTAGAAGCCTAGGGTTCCCCGCAGTGCGGGGGTGTACGTTACGCCACTGCTCAAGTGATAGATCAAAACTCAATTTGATATGGCATATTCCACCTGCGCACTAGTAGTATACATGATCATCCTCTGGCTCTCTGCTGGATAGGATATAAAATGTGACCGTGGTTCCCAGACTGCTCTGGTTAGACAAGGGGTGGCCAACCCGTGGCACGATGGAGTTGTATCAGATTTCGTGGAAACTTTGGAAAAATTTAAAAAGATAATAAGTAACCGTTTTTTACACAATTTTTATTTAAGTGAGTATGTCTCAGACTAAAAAAACCTCAATATTTAGATCAAAATATGCTTGTGAATAAATTTTTTCTGCAATGAACAGAATAGTATAGCTAGTTTTGTGCGATACTTAATGTGCACTTATAATAACCTAGTTTTGTTAGCATCTGTAAGATCTAATTCTATTATAGATGACTTGGTAAAAAAAAAAGTAGTCGTTCAAAAGCCACATTAAATAGATACTGAGTGTTAAGTAATTATTTTAAATCTAATGATTTGTTACACATTTTTATTTTTACCTAACCTAATTGATTGAACTTGTAAAAAGTTCATCAATAATAAAACCTAAGTTTGTGTGTGTGTGTCTTTCGTCTTATTTATTATATTATTTTTAAATTTCGACTACCTATATTTGCATTTAAAAACAAACATGCTGTTTGTTAAAAATCCCATAATACACTTAAAAGTAATTTTTTTTTCAAATTTCCATGTTTGTTTGTGGGAAACGTTGGAAGTGGCACGCATAATAATTTTTTTTTATCAAATAGTGGCACTCTTCCCAAAAAGGTTGGCCATCCCTGGTCTAGACTAACAATTAGCAACCTGAAATTTTTTTCATATGATAGTAGCAGAAAAATACACCCCAGTTGTAAACAATGCTTTGACCATTCAGCGACACCGGATCAAAATCTGGGATGCATCGGACTCTATCCGATCCCCTTCTTATTATAAATGTTTTGGTGGTCAACAACCATCTGGAGCTGATTTGACATATGTTAGATCTTTTGAGGCTAAGAAACAAACAATTGCGTAAATTTGAGCAGAAAATCAACTATTACGTAGTCTTAGAGTTAAGGTCGTAACAAAAAGGTTGGTAGATTTCATTGATTTGTTTTTAACGTTGCATAATGACACTGATAGAAGACTTTTGTGTTTGAACCATTTAATCTTGCTCCACAGAAAAGTGAGAATCCAGAGTTAGTATATCAATTTCCACATCACTCCAACGTTAAGAAAATGAGCGACGGCAGATTTGATATGCATCGTCTCCTCTAACGGTGGAGGCATGTTGAAATTGGGAAAGAGCAAATATATCCCAAGCTTTAAAAATGGAACTGGGTCCCAAAAAATTGGGTTGGAAATTAGGAAGGTGAAGTATTCTCATCGATCTAGAACGGGGGGGGGAGGGCAATTTCAGATAAAAAAAATAATTATACGGGTCACTTCGAACCTTTCGAAAAAATGAAAAGTCGAAAAAATATTACTTATAGGCGAACAATGTAATTTTTACGCAAAGAGCTCATTTTTAATGCAAGTCTAAGAAGTGGAAAATTAAAAATAATATAATAAATTAGAGCAAAGCACAAATTTAGATTTTATTGTTAATCAGTTCAGTTATTTTTGAGCTATATTTTGATTTTTTTTATGCTCATAATAGAAACAATTTGTTCACAAACGTATGTTAATTCAAATCTACAACAATATCTGATCACTAAATCGTGTAAATTTGAAAAATTGCCTGTTTGTACAAATTTGCAAAATTCAATATAATTCCTTATGTTTGCTTTTCTGTGAAGAATGGTACTGTAGACAATAATTTCGATTTGGATTTCAGGTGAGTAATAATTAACATTTTGCAGAGAAATTTAAAAAAAAAAAGATTTGTAAAAATATTTTTGTTTTAAACCTATCTTTGAAAAAATCCTTGAAATATGGATATTAAATTTGTAAATCCATTACAGCTCTCGGAGCATTATTAACTTCGGTATATTGTTCCTGCATTAGTATGGGTTAATTTTTTTCTCAAAAATCAAGACAAAAATGAAGCAAAAGTTTGTCCACAATAGAAGGTTTATCACCAACTAGGGTAGAAAAAAATAGAAACTTTTCTCTGTAATCTAAAATTTAAAATATTTTATTGTCCCATAATATCGGTTAAAAAAGCTAAATCACATAGCCAATCTTCATTCTAGTATAACAAGTGCTCATTGGGTAGTTCATTGTTTTCTTCCACCGATATTTAAAATACGCCCGTACAAATTCTAAATTCTCGCGAGTGAAAAAAGCTTTGGAAAGCCAAGTCGCACAACAACTAATTTAAGTGTATTTTAAATAAGTCTTGAGGGTTCCATTTTTATTTTTTTTTAGCCTGAGACAATCATATTTCATTGTAATTATGTAAAAAAACAATAAAAATTTATTTATTATTATCTTTTCAAATTTTTTCATTAAGTCTTCACAAGCCACTAAAACAACTCCAATGTGCCACACTGCTTGCACCCTTGCCGCGGGTTGGCCACCAGTCATCTGGAACATTCCAAAATTGCAAAATCTATCTACCAGCGTCAGGAACGAATTAAAATACGAAATTTCTAACTATACTTAAGAAATTGTTCTAACTTAAATGTAGAAAGTAGTAAGCTAAATATTAAATCGAAGCTGTTTTACAGCTTATTTTCTACTGTGCGATTTCTTAATTTATTTAAAATATTCTTTTTAAATTCAAAAAATACAAAATCGAATAAAAACCGAAATTTTTTTGAAAATATTTTCGAAGTGAAATGATGTATCTAATATATAAAATTCTCGTGTCACAGTGTTTGTAACCAAACTCCTCAGAAATGGCTTGACCGATTCTTATGAAATTTTGTGCGTATATTCAGTAGGTCTGAGAATAGGACGTAAACTGTTTTTCATTCCGATATTGCAATTAATTGGAAAGATAATAATTAAAAACCTTAAAATGCGTGATTGTTTTATCCTTGTGTTTTGTTTATTCGGCCGAGCGTCATTTCAATTTCAACGGAGTGAAAAGTTCCGACTTTTTCTACGATTTTAAAATAACAGTCTAATTGTTTCTATTAAACTAAGACAAAAAATAATTACAGAATCGGAAGTATCATTTATTTCACCACGATACGGTATAACCTTTTTTAGAATATAATAATATTTGTATTTTTTTACGATTTTTTTGAAAATGAGTCAAAACATATCAATTTCTGCACCTTTCAATCAATCGCCAAGTTGCCAACCTGGACGCCAAAATTGATACCAATTTGAATCTATTGCTAACATTTTGCTGTTTCCATTGAATCGCCATTATAATGTAAGGAACGGCGTTGCTTGCGAATCTTACAATTTTAACATAAAATAAATACGACAGAAAGTATTGTTAACGTATTACACATTCAGATAAAAATTACTTACACTATTTTTAGCGTTCATTACACAAAATTTGGTACAATATATTACTTTTGCTGAGCAGAGATAAATTTAAGAAGGTGTTTTCAAAAATCGACCCACAAGACAGTTACGGGGCGTTATAAATTTTAAAAAAATTCTTTTTATCAGCTATTAAATCTACAGACTTAAAATTTAACAAATATGGTTTTTGTGTTTACCTGAGATGTGCAAAAAGCTTTTTTTATTTAATTTGCAATTCACGCAAAATTTACTCATTAAAACTTCTTTATCCTTCAATGTGTATTGCTTAATTTTTCAATTCCCCCGTGCGAAGAAAGGGTATACCACAGCTAGTATATATATAATATATATATATATATTTGTTTTTTATCCCCCTCTCCCTTCCTATTTTTTTCAGATTTGTGCTTTTTATGAAACCGAAGAGATTATCGTAGTCCAGAGCAATATTTATACAGTTCTCGAAAATATATTTAAATCTCCAAAATTTGAGATGAGGTAGGGAAGAAAAAAATATAACCTATTAACTTATAATAGGATGTCATGGTCACGATCTCATTGCTGGCGTGTCTCTAGTTCGAGCCCTAGTGCTAATGAAGACCCATCGTGCAGAAGTATTAATGCAGTTTAAATCTGTCGTGGTTTGAAGTCTACCCTTAGCATGGTGTGGTAAGTTGAAGAACCTGGTAGAAGCTCAGGTGCTATGGTCAATTGACCATGGTTTAAAATTAGGAGGTTCTTTGCCAATAGCTATTGCATTGCTTTATAGTATAGCACCAATTAAACACTAACTTCTTTAGTAAAAAAAGTAATACTTTTTCAATCACAAAAAACCTCGCTAACAAAAACACCAACAGTAACTGTTGATCAAATTTTCAACTACCCACAATTAAGAAATATTTAAAGAAGACTTTTGCCATTCAATATCATCTGCGTGGTTGGTACTTACTATCACCATTTAATTTTAATGACTTTCAAATACTGAACAACATAAAGCCATTTCAACGTAAATTGATTGCCGAGTGCTTAAGACAATATTATGTGACAATCTAGTCGGAATATTTATTGAATGAGATTCATTTAAATATTTAAATATTCATAATGTATTCACCAAACTTGAATAATTATTTAGTAATTCTAAAGAAGACATAAATGAGCCGCAAATAGATGCTTTGACTTTAAAGTTGCAGCTAGAAAGAATTTTTCAGCCTAATTCGCGAGAACATGTATTTTTAATACCAGTATCAAATGAATAGAAGTAAATATTAGCAGAGGAAGTCTTTAAAAATTAAATTTCTTTAATCTAATAAATGAAAGAGGTGATTTAGAAAGATGGAGAAAGGTAAAAAAAATCATTTTGTCATTTGCTCTTTCGGTTCTTATTGTATGCGATTGATTAAAAACGAAGTTGCTCCTTCACAGTTCTTTTATGGTTAATTTTCTCCTGATAAAAACTATCTTTATTTATGAGCATATTAAATCCTGCCATAAGTCTTTGATTCAATTAATTTGTATAATTCATATATTTTTTTAATATTCATTTTCACAGATAGCATAATAAATTACACTGACAGAAAAAAAAGATCCCAACACCAAGATAAACAAAATTTGGTAGGAGTGTTTATACATCTGAAATATTGCATCAATTCAAATTTCGAGCTTGGCACTTTAGTTTGGAATCAATAAGAACTTGAAAATCTGGGTTACTTTAACCCGGCACTTCTCTCGCAGCGTGTGTCATACACACCGTCTAACTTTTCCCAACGCTCCTTCTAAATCTTTCCTGGAAAGTTGATAGTTTCTCCTGCAGCTAACTTTAAGGTCATATCCTTTGAGGGGCCTTAGCTTGTAGGCGAATTCTAAATTTATATTTTTGGATACCGCCTCGTTGGGTATGTCATACCCTGCACGTGAATCGCCGTTACAGCTCTAAATGCATGAGTAAATTTTAAATCTTCCTTATGCTATGGCATATTATTGTAGTTATGATGAAGAAATGTGATATTTAAGTAATTTAATAGATACAATATTTGATATAATACAACAGTATTTTCAGATGAAAAAATTATCTTCGATGTTATGAGGAAAAATCAAATGATGAAGAGTATAATAGCAAGTATGATTCCTCCACTGAAATCGACCCCGATTTAGAAAAGGGAGACACTGTTGAAAAGAAATGTCTTATATGTAGAGACACAAAAATGTTTGGGAAGAACGTAACTTTAAAAGAGAGAACTGGTACACAAATTATCTATTTTCAAATGAACTTTTTAAATAAAAAACAACTATTACTGGAACAATAAGAGAAGATATAAAAGAAATTTCAAAATGTTTGAATTTAAAGAATAGAGAAATTGACTCCTATATGTTTAACTTTAAAAAAGATAGACTAAAAATGTGATCCAGTGAAACATCACACTCACTCACAACGAGATTAAAGGAGTGAATAAACAATGCACTGAATGCACTCTTTTTATTAAAGAACAGAAAAACTAAATTTGTGTGCGAAAATTCTAATAAACATATTGTATTTCCTACGTTTCTTACTTTTTCGCCTATGTATGCAAATGTTACGGTGAAAACGGAATATAAACACCCTCGGGTATTAGATACCCTGCGTGAGAACTTTCGGTCGTTTTTTTCGCGAGAGTGATGCCGCATTAAATGCACACTGTTAAGTTCGTGAGCGTTATTTGTCTATGAAATTTGATGTATTGAGTTGAGTTTAGCCAAAAGAATGCCTTTAAGAAGACAAAGAAGGCATTATCATCAGCTCCCCGAGTTTGAACAAGGTCGTGTAACAGGGCTACGAGAATGTAAATTTTCTTTCCGCAATATTGCAAAAAGACTTCGCTGAGAATGTATCCACTCTATATTATTGTTGGGAGCAGTGGTCAAATGATGGTACTGCCTTAAGAAGACTACATGTCACTACTGAGATGGAAGACCACCGTATTCGACGTATGGCTGTGGCTCCATCGGAAGAAGTTCGAGGTGCAGTTGGTACCACAGTAACACAACGAACTGTTAGAATTCGGTTACTTCAAGGTCAGCTCCGAGTCAGGCGCCTTATAGCATGTATCCCACCGACTCCAAGCCATTGCCGTTTGCAATGCCAGTGGTGTCAAGCTAGGTCTCATTGGAGGACGGAGTGGAGAATTGGTGTATTTTCTGATGAAAACAGTTTCTGCCTTGGTGCCAATGATGGCCGTGCGTTGTTCAGAAGGAGGTTAGAGTAATGCCTGCAACCAAAATGTCTGCGGCTTACAGACACTGGACCTACACTTGGAGTCATTGTCTGGGAAGAAATTTCCTATGACAGAGGCACTCTCATGGCTATCCAAAACACAGTGACTGCAAATTGGTACGTCAGTCTGTTAAATCAACCTATGGTATTGCCATTAATGAACAGCATTGAAGGGGTGGTTTTCCAACAGGATAATGCTCACCTTCACACCGCTGTTTTAACGCAACGTGTTCTACAGTATGTTGACATGATACCTTGTTCTGCGAGATCAACAGATATGTCTTCAATTGAACACGTATGGGATATCATTGGATGGAAACTCCATCATCCACAGCCAGCACTGACCGCCCCTGTTGTGACACAATAAGTACAACTTCCACACCACAAAGGGACATTAATGTAAATGTTAATAACAGCTGTTACATTACCCTCCGACCAATTATAAAGAAAAAAGTGTATGTAAACTTGTCTTTCTGTATATTTTCTCTAAGGAAATGAAAAAAAAAACATGTTTATCCAATGATGGATGAATGTGTTTGTGGTTGCTTCTGGAGGGACCAGCTTGCAGCTCGTAATCCTATGAAACACTAACACGAAATATAATACACCTCTGCTACGTAGTAAATTAATATTAAAACTAACGTCGTTGTATGGACGATGTGAAAGTTAGAGCAGTGATCTCTAATTCAGGGCCGCTGACCAGAACCGGTCCGTGGATCAAATGGTACAGGGCCACCCAGAGGAAATTAAATTATTTACATTTAATTTACTGTGGCGTATTCCTCTCGGGTATGCATGACTTTCCATGGAAATCATTTTATATTCTATGTTAAATCACTTTGTACTAACTTTTTTTGTTAATACTATTTAATTCTAAAGGCATATTTAGACACAATTAAATTAAAATTATTAAACCAAAACAATTTAAAATATAAACAATAAATTCCGCTTCCCACACACACACTCAGAGGGTCGCGTAAAATTGATCCCTCTTTAACTGGTCCACGTCGATAAAAAGTTTTCGAAGTAATGAATTAGAGGATTGAAATATGACCTTAAAAATGTATAGACCTTGTTAAACTTGTGGGGATCGTCAAAGTAAGTCCTAAAATAGCTCCAGAACATCGTATCTGCAAAGTCAATTAAGTGAATGAAAATTCCCAAGAATATAGCATTTTACAGCCCTCGCATGTTTATCTGAAATCATTCAAGAAATCCCACTCTAAGTTATACAAGACATTGGCTACTGACTTCGATAAATTTAATGTAATGAATTTTTTATTCCTCTTTATTATTCATTCTAAGAGTTTATTAAAACGCTCTTGACTAAAATAAATGAAAATAATTAAAAGAAATGATAATTGCTCTCGTAATATAATGGTGCACTATACACAAAGGAATCAACATCTCTACTAAGAAAAGAGCTTTATTTGCATACTTTCATAATTGAAAGAAATTATTCCAAAGTGGTTGACTCATAATTTAATTACAAAAAGCTGTGCTCGAAAGGCGAAAGTGGATGAAGAAAAAGCACACCAGGAAAAAAATTGTTATAGGAAGTTACAAGAAAACAGATTGTTAATTAATATTCGAAAAAGCCTTTAGTTCTGGAAGCGCTTAGAAAAAAAAGAGATAAATAGCAATCCTTTCTGAAAACAAACTTGATTTATTCATAGTTTTTTGTAATAAATAATGATTTGAAATTTACCCTTTATTTTACTGTTTGATGTTAACCATTTAAACGTGGCGACCCACATTTAAATGGTCAACACCATATAAATAATTATAGCCCTAAATAGCCCTCAATTATGTGTGTCATGATGGAAATCGAGCGATAATGAATATACTCATCAATCAGAGTAAGTGTCGATAGTAAAATATTGGATCAAAGAGATGGGTTTATTTAAAAAACTGTTAATTTTACTACTAATACAAGGGGTGATCAAATGAAAAGGTACGAAACGACACGGTGGGTACAAATATAGACTTTATTCAAAATATACACCATAGGCCTGAGCACAACGATCCCACTGATGAACAAGCCGCAGGATTCCTTGTTCCCAGAATTCCTGTGGCTGTGACGAGACCCAGTCCTTCACAGTGTCCTTGAGTACGTCGTCCGAGTTGAAGCGCTTTCCTTTCAGGTGATTCTTCAGTGGACCAAACACATGGAAATCGCAGGGTGACATGTCCGGACTGTAGGACGGATGGTCCAACGTCTCCCATTGGAACTTGTCCAGTTCCATTTGTGTGACTCTGGAGACGTGTGGACGCGCGTTATCATGGAGCAGAACCACACCCTCCGTGAGCAGCCCCGGTCTTTTGTTCTTGATGGACCTGCGTAGGCGTCGGAGTGTCTCACAGTACACATCGGAGTTAATGCTTTTTCTGTGCTCGAGTCATTCTGTGCTCGCATCATTTGGACGCCGCTTTTTATAAGAGCCTTTGCTCTCTCCTGCGCATGCGGGCACCCGCGCATGATCCGATCCCAGTCAGAGTCTCCAATGGCATCCCGAGATGTCTCGCTACATTCTCCCTTGGCGGAATATGCAAATATTTAACTGTTTCATTTTTATGTCGTTTCGTACCTTTTCATTTGATCACCCCTTGTACATATTTACTTGCTTAACATAAACATATTGGTTTTGTGAACCCGAGAGTCCTTTTGACTAAGTTTGTATGGATAACTATGAATCCTGCCTTCAAAATTCCCTGACTGAGACCTAAATACCATTTATTTCCTTCTTTACTAATAAAATATTTCTGCCTGTTTTGACACTAAGGAAGTTCTGGAGAAGGTGCTCTAAGGTGGATCTCAGTCACATCTAAACAGAAGGTATCCTCGCCTTTCCCACCCCAATAAAATAACTGTTTTTTAGGCTGCACATTCTTATGCCATTACTGTAATTATGGTTCTGACGTCAAGCAATTTCACTCTAAAAGCTTATACTAATTAGCAAGATATTAAACATTCAGCTGCTAAGAAACTTTAAATGATTTTTCGCCTATCAATATCTTTAAATTTTTTTCCAACTTTAACAACCTGGCAGTAGATTACAATTGCATTACCACTTGGAAGGCCATGAAGATTTCAAAGATCATCACAAATATACATTTAGTATTCCCGTCATGTTCCATAATATTCATTCTCTTGCTACGGCACTGCTAAGCTGCAACACTGTTGAAGTCGCTGTGAAGGTCAGGCCACTTCTGTAAAAGGCTGCGTTGGGACGACATTGGAATTTTTGTTGGTGTCGAGTCTCGATAGGTCACAGTAAGTGTGACATAGTCCAAGAGAATCCGGAAGTCAATCCGAAAAAGTCCATTGGAGTATGCTGGGGCGTCGTAGAGTGTTGAAGCCTGTAGAAGTGTCTATCTAGCGTCTGGAAAGCGTTTTAGCGAATGGAAAATCTCTGGGTTTTGCCTTTTGGTGTTTATATGGAGGTGGGATACATCAAGCCAGCAAAAGCAAAACGTGAAACAGAATAATTTATGATTGGACGTAGCCGGGATTATTATTCGGCTATTATTCCTAGTCACCCTACAAGCGTTGGACTTTGAAGCCGGAGATTGGCATGAGAACGGCCTCGGTCACTTCTCTATTGGCTGGATAAAACATTAAAGGTTGACTTGAGTGAGTGAATATTAACGTCGCACTGTTCAGCTACACGAGGGCTTTTGGCGACGGACCTCGTAATTTTGAACCATGGTCAAGTGACGAGAACGACACCTGAGCTGGCACCTCCTTTCCTAACTACCAGACCACACCACGGGAGAACGTTTGAGCTCTCCTCTCGATAGATTTAACTTGCAGCGCTCACCTACACGGCGGGTCTTTAGTGGTACTGGGCTCGAGCTCATGACATGTCTGCCATTATCCGATACCTTGACCACTTGGCTACCGCGGTCACCAAAACCTGACTTGCCATAAAACAAAAGCGTCTGTGTGTCCGGTCTCCCACCTGGCCGTTGAGACGTCACTAGTTCCTTAACAGGAAATGGGTCCTTTGGTAAAGACCGCCGCACATCCATCCAAGATTAGTTTGGGGGACGTACTTTTTAACTTATATGAAGCAAATATTGCCGTGATCTTGGAGAAAACATACGAAAATTGTAAAATTTTATACATCAGTATTTCTCTGCTAATTAGTTTATCATGGTGTAAATTAAATGTTTTTGTAAGCATGTATTTTGGTACTTATTACTTGGACAATTGAAGAAAAATAAAAAAAATTAAGCTAAACTTTATTTCCCCTTCTATGATACAGAAAATTTGTGTGTTTATATATATTCAAGCAAACTTCGTTTTCTTTTCTGAGCAGAAATGCTACTTAATTTGGGATAAATGTATTAGGTTGATGCATAATTATACGGCGTTTTTCTCAGCACGTTTTTCATCTGTAGAAAACAGCGTTTTGTCTATTATTTTTGAATAAAAATAATCTTCTCTATTGTTTTAGAAAAATGTGTGTCGAAAACCATTGTCATATTCACACTCTAACACTTCGAGAAAGGATGGAAAGCAGCACAGTCATTTCGCGATCTCAACGAACTTTTTGGCAAAGGAACAATCAGCGAAAGTCAGTGTAGGGAGTGGTTTGCCCGTTTCAAACCAGGTGATAACCAGCTCGGAGGATAAGCCAGGGAGAGGTCGGCCATCGGATTTCGACGATCAGTCTCGAAATCGACGATCGGATGACTTGGTGGTCGATGTCAAAGCGTCGATCGCCTCTAAGAATCGTGTCTTCTTCGCTCGTGGAATCAACCGTCTGCCAAGCAAATAGGAAGCAGTAATTGAAGTAGACGGTGACTACGCTCCCGAATAATCGTTTACAAGTGTTTTTTTGTCAAATATTGTTATTGATTTTGTTAAATAAAATTTGTTGAAAAAATGCCGGATAGTTATGCATCTACTCAATATAGTGAAAAAATTATTCTTAAACAGCTCTTATTGCATTAAAACTCTCATCCCCCCCCTATGAGCATATAAATTATCTTAATTGTAATAATTTGAAATTCAATTATTGAAAACAGAACATAAAATGATAATAATTACTGAATTTTTCAAAAATTTGAAGTTATTTCAGATTTTTGAAAAATTCAGTAGTTATCTTCAAATTATTTGTTGCCATTTATGTCGCGTGGCCTAGATTTTATTATTTTTTTATTCTGCCCATATTTTTGGCTTTCTTACGGACAACAGTCATGATATTGTAATGAATTGTATTTGTTTTACAATTGTTTATATTTTAATTATTTTTCTAAATAATTTGCATGGCATGAAATATACAGAACTGAACTTAATCCCCACTATACATTTTTTAAAATCAATGTCCAAAAATATTTTTCTTTTTTACTGGATAAATTCAACATAAAATTTAATTTAAGTTTTCTAATAAAATTGACTGTAAATGTAAAATTGTGTATTTAAGATATTTTTTAAAAAATGCCATGTGAGAGCAATTAATACCCTTTTAAAATTAATAAATAGTCTTATAAAATCCTATTAACCAAACAAAGGGGCAAACTATATTAGAGGCAAATTATTAATTAGGGATTCGACATTTATTTTATTATTAATTAGTAATTCTGTATTCATTCTATTACCAATTAGTAACTTTACATGCATTCTACCATTAATTATTATCCTACATTCATTCTGTTATTAATTAATACCCTACATTCATTGTAGTACTAATTAATGATACTGTATATAAAAATTAATTATTAAATGGACGCTAATCAAAACGATTAATTAAAGATTTATTGCAACAAATGAACCGGTTGTAATCCTATGTTTTCAAAATGAAATTTGGAATTTGTAAGAACTAATATGGCCACCATATAAAAGTCTATAACTTTCTTATACTTAAATACATATTATTAGAAAAAAACTTTATTAATGATACCTGAAAATTTTTTACCTTTCATATCCTCTTTGTAATAATTCTAGTAATAAAAACAAAATCCGCTCCCTGGATGAAATATAAACGGAACCTCTCACAATCTTCTGTTTCAAACTTACAATTAAGCTAGTTAATTCTAAAACTGCAAAGAATGGAAACAAATTATTTGCCAAATTTACATTTCCAAAATTTCGTATCGAATAATTGTACACAGAAGGAAATTAATCGTATAGCGAAAATATTGCCTGAACTACAGATGATATTTTCAGATGCGTTAGCAACCGGATTAAATTTCCGAAAGGCAGATGTTTTCTTACACAATATTTTATATCAGTGGTTCCCAAAGTGGTCCCTAGGCATCACCAGAGCAATATCATCCCCGATTTTGTTCTGGGAGTCCGTGGGAAATTAAAATTAATTTGGGGGTTCTTCAACAACGTGAGGGGGTACATGCATTGTTTTATATAAAATAAAACTATTATGATCCACTTTTTTTTATGGAAATTTAAATAAATAGTAATTATTTACTTGGATATTCCCGACTGGATGTTGAACCTTTTTGCGCGTAGATAAACTCAAATGATCCCATAATTATATAAGAACATCTTATTGAAATATTCACAATTGAGAGACTTGTTTGGAAAATGATACCACAAATTCTGGTTACAAAAACAGAACCCAATTTTATATCCTGCATTATGGGTTATTTGTACAGAAGTTTTTGACTACTTCACCTTATTCAGTGTCGTTATAAACCTCATCATTTACAAAAAAATTTTAAAAAAGAGAAATACCCAACTAGTAATTAGTGCTCGTGATGATTTGTGGTTGCTACTCACAAACATTTAGCCAGACATATATAAATACACTCATAACATCTCATCAAGTTCATCCGAGTAATTATTTATTTTCCTCTTATTTTAAACAAAAGTTATAGTTTTAATAAATAATTCTTCAACAAAATGTTTTTAAATTTGTAGATTTTATACTATTTATTTATGTAGCTTTTTCACTTGGGGGTCTATGGGCCTTTTGACTATAAAAAAGGGGCCTGTGGGCAAGTTTTGACGATCAAAAGGAGTCCATGGGAAACCTCTGTTCCGAATCAAAATATTACTTTACAAATACTCAGATAAATCGTATGAAATAATTACCAGAATATAAAGACACAACTTTCCTTAATGATTTTAATAAAAATATTAAAATGTTATTATAGACTGTATAAATTGTTATTTAATATAATTTTTGACTGAGTGCCAACTTTGTTAATACTTAAACATTATCTTTATGTGTGGGAACATATTTCGCCAACTCGGTAGCAGATAAGGAAAACGAACAGAGAACGAACGCTTAAAGAAAGAAACAGGGGGTGTAGGAGGGATTCAATCACACAAAAGGAAGGAATTTGTTCTCCTGTGTTTCTCTTTCAATCCAATTAAGAGCCAATGGAAAGAATGTTAGTTTTATCCTTGTTACTGGCCTTCCAAAAGATTTTCTCGCTTGGAGAACAAATTTAATTATTGTCGACTGTTCGTAAAACTGAAGTAAAGTGAAAAGAAGGTGGAATATATTAGTTTCGAATCTCTGACCGCTACGATTTTGCATTAATTACGTATCCTTACCGAATGTTCTTGACTTCTATTACTTGTCTTTTTTATATGATGCTAAGTATTGAGTGTTTTTTTTATTCCTATGGGATTACAGCAAATAATTATCTATCCTTTATTTCTCCATCAAAAAGAAAATGGGATCATAAATTCGATTCTAAGGATAAAGCATGCAAGCTCTTTATAAATCAGAATCTTAGTTTGATTGAAAAATATCGAAAATTAGATTCTATGAGAAGTAGTTGGCATTAGTACAAATAAATTATAATTTTAAAAAAAAAAACTAAAAAATACGTTTTTATAAATAATTGAACTAAAAAGTTAAAAAAATGATTATTAATATAAGAATAAAATGATTAACGTGAAAATTAATGCCATTGTGATAAAAGCGTGGGATATTTTGTACTAATTTTTTACACTAACTCTGCAGTTCGGAATAGAACTAGAAAGAAATTACAACAATTGATATTGAGCACCCCACTCTTTTACCATAATGGCAGTAATTTCCTCGTTAATCATTTTATTCTTATATAATAAGAATTATTGTTTACCTTTTTGTTCGATTGGCTATAAAAGCGTGGATTTTAGTTTTTTTAAACTATAATTTATTTTTCATTTTTTAGTTCGATTTTCAATAAAAGCGTGTGTTTTTATATTTTTTTAAACCGTCATTTATTCAGTGATGAATTAATCTTTTTTGTTGTTGTATTTGTATGAAACATGAGCGTTTTACCTTTAGGTTTGTAACTTAATCTTTTAGCTTCTAAATCTGGAATTATAGTTGCCAAATCTGAGAATGGGAAACCGTTGATCCTGATCACGGCAACGGAACAAAATTATTGAATTATTGTATTACCATCAGTACTTGACAAATGCTTAAAATTTAAAATTAATCTAACCTTTCAAAGTGGGTAAGAGTTGAACTAAAACAATCCGTTGCAAACAGGTGAAGCTAATAAAAGTGTGTTTAAAACGGTTTCTGTTTTACGACCATGACATTTCTCTCTCTCCATGTTTCATTTAGATTTATAGGCATAGAATTGTTATTTGAACTTGAAAAACTTATTACACTGATTCAAAACTTGTTAAAACAAAGTTAATAAATCTAAAGTGAAAATTTTTTTGCTTCAATTATTGCAAAATAAATACCAATTTATTGTTACAGTAATTATTACTCATTTGGAAATACTTACAGATTTGACTTACTAAAGTATTATTTCTTGAATAATAATTTTAGTGAATCAAAATCAATAGTTTAATCACTGAAAGGCGTATTTTGGCTTTAATAAACTATAAGTATAATTTTAATTTTTCCATGAAGTATTATATATTTTCATTTATTGGTAGAACACCTAAAAAATTTGAAATAATATTTGTATCACTTCCCTTCTGCCTTTTCTCTGTTATAATATTATTTTAAAATGATTTTCTTATATATTTCTATAATAAAATTTAATGAAAACTTACTATTTATATTTACTTCGAGCACGTTCCAACAAATGCAATTGTTAAATATGAATCCTCTTATATTTCTTTGTAATATATTTCTATTACTAAAAATAGAAATTTAAAAAAAAAAGAACTTAACTTCTTAAGAAAACTTATATACCTTTATTCCTGAAAAAAATAGAGATCGTATTTCAACCACTATTAAAATAACTTTTGGTCGATTATTTTTGTATTCGCTTATCAATCGTTTGGCAGTTATAAAATCCTAGAAACACATTATATTGGACTTTTCTTTATAAACGGTATGCTGCAGTAATTAAATGATAACAGTTTCTGTAACTGATTGAAAATAGTATTTCAGAAAAGGTATAATCTACTCTTTGAGCATTGCCCTAATTTTTTAGCGCGTTTTTCACGTAGTGTAAAAAAAGCGCTATTAGGACGCAAATTTCGTCTTCGTTCCATATTTTGTCGTACCTTTTTCTCAGCCAATAATTAACCGATTGACCTCGGGTTTTCGGCATTTGGCCGCATTTGTACCCTAGATAAGCCAAATCATAATTAAATTTAATAATTTTAAAAAATCTTTTTTTTTCAAATAATTTTTTTTTAAGTATAGTACTACTTTCTTGTTAGTAAAAAGTTCATTATTTGCATTATTGTAATATACAACATGTGAAAAACGTGCTAAAATTACTTGGCCCTGCCAATGATTGATATCTTGTTTTTGTTTTTTTTACTAACGTCGCACTTTTTGAATCTACACAGGAACTACCGGATACAGAGCCTGTAACATTGAACGAAATTTTTACTGTATTACACATTTTATTTACACCAATTTTTTACATAATACTTATATATTTCAATAATAAATTTTAAAAAGTTGAAAATTAAAAATAAAACTTTTGAACTTTTTTGTGGTAATTTTAATAAATTATTTAAATTTTCTTTTCCATAACGCCCTTACAATCCCTTTTTGGTAGATTTATGAACATAGACACGATGCTGAGTGGATTGATTACTTATTAGCTTTGAATTTTAAAGAAAAAACAAGATATCAAACATTGGCATGGCCAAGTAATTTTAGCGTGTTTTTCACATGTTGTATTTTACAATAATGCAACTAATGAACTTTTTACTAGATTTCCTCATTTTTGTGAAGATTTCCTCCAAAATGCAGGTAGATATTTTTTAAAAAACTTTTTACAAACAATAAATTTACTAGGTAAAATTTGTGAAAATTTTGTTATAAACTAGCGAAATTCAGGAAAATGTGTAGGAAAATTCGGGAAAACTATGGGAAAATTTAAATATGATTCGGCTCATCTAGGGCACAAATGCGACCCAATACCGTAAACCCGAGGTGAATGGGTTGCTTATTGGCTGAGAAAAAGGTACGACAAAATATGGAACGAAGACGAAATTTATGCCCTAATAGCGCTTCTGTTCCACTACGTGAAAAACGCGCTAGAAATCTTGGCGATCAAGAAAGGAGTCCAAGTTGACCCAAATACTATATTGCTAAAGGGCTACTGGAGATGGATCTCATATTTTTGAGACTCGTTCAAGTGACAAGGATGACGCCCCACTCTCCCAAACTTCTACACCACTCCAACGAGAGGACTTAATTCCTCTATAGATTTAACGTGCATCAGCCCCCCCTATATGGAGAAGGAGTTTTGTGTTGTAGTTCACACTACATTACTACAAACTGCTTGTTGGACTAATATTTGTATAACAAAGGATATGCTGAATGAACTTTATTTCATCTAATGTTGAGTTATGTTTTCCCCTAAAACGGTGCTTCTCAAACTTTCAGTATTTGAGACCCAATTTTTAACCATAATTTTCATTGCTCCCCCCCCCTCTTCTTACAATAACAATGTATTAAATACAATAATAATACACTTTGACCCTAAAATTACAATACAGCTTTAATTATAAACCGTACAAATTATCAAGATATGTATTAAACTTGGTATATAATTTTGTATATGGGGGGGGGGACAAGCCCACGGCAGAGTAAATAGTAATTATTTAGTTTGTTCTTAATTTAGTATTGATAAAACTTAATTATCAAATGCATTATGTAGTACTGATACGTTTATAAGTACAGTATAACAGTGCATTTTATTTCTTATAATGTTGGAATGTATTTTAATTTGCTTCATTTCGGTCAATTAATAATTTCTTAAACAATATTTTATTTTTGACATTTTGATATGCTTGTGCCCTCCACGTTGGGTTATACTCCCTGCCCCACTCTTTGAGAGAAGCTGCCCTAAGCTATTAACTTTGTCATTTTAAGGTCTTGAAAACAATCTTATTCCAACTGCCTTCACTTCACAATTAAAAAAAATTTTTATAAACATTATCTTGTGTTACCGTACAACGTGAAACTAAATATTAGGCTTTCAGATGTCCGACTACCCTAAAATTGATGCCTAAATTGTGTAAAAAATTGATAAATTTTTTAAGACTTTATTTTATAGGCCTTCTTATTAGCTTTATAAAAATACCAAGTGTATTGTTTTCCGTTCACTAGAACGAAAACTACGAGTGTTTTAATAAATGCAGATGCCATTACTTTAAGCAAGATGTCATACTTTAAAAAGCGTTTCATTCGAAATGTGTTTTTTTAAATGCTCAAACGGGGACAGCGATTGCTAAAAAAAAGTTTTGAAAATAATTAACTGAAATTTTTTGTGTATGTTCTCTATAATAGAAGTGTTTTAACCTTCAAATTATGAATCACCGTTTTATTACAAAATTTACAGTCCCTTATGTCAATAAATGCACTGTTTTTAAAACATTTTCACATAACTAAGATAAAGTGCTCTAGTTTTTGTAAAAATTAAAATATCTCTTACCCTGAAGGTTATTTCAAAAATGAAAAACATAGCAACACATCAAAATTGAAAATTGGTTTATAAACTTTTGGTACAGAATGAGCCGCGTTTAGGTTATTTTTGTAAACATTTACCAGTTTTTTTCCCCATTTCGGAAACAAAAATTTGTTTTTCTTTTTAATTTTAGAATATTTTTCTTAAAATGTACTAAAAAAAAACTTAACAAAAGCATTCCCATATCTCAATTTTTTTTCCAAAAAAGTGGTAAGTAGTCGGATACTTTAAGCATTAATTATACGTATTGTGTTAAAAATTCAACACCGAATAAAATGCGAAAATGCAAATTATTTTATTCTCCTTAATTACATTAGAGCGGTAAGAATGTGGTCGGATTGTGTGTGATTTGCTTTCGGGGAAAAGGACATGTTTATTTACTTAAATGGAAAAGCTTCGGAATTTTCTTCGAGCTGTAATTACGATAATGTGTCTTTTGCCATTGTAAACCTATTTAGGTTCGTGGAATTAACTACTTTTGCAGATTCTTTGCAGTTAGCTGGGTTTTGCCGGTAAACCCGAATGATTGTTGGAAAGATAGTGTTTAGTTGGTGGGTGAAAATGAAATATATACAGTCGACTCTCGATAATTCGAAGTGGGAGAGACCAATGGAAAAAATTTGAATTATCAAGAGGGTATAAGAAAAACTCCCGAAATACACGAAGAGAAAATTTTTTTCTATCCCATTTAAATTTGAATCTATGTAATAAAACAACAATTGTGCAAATATGTATAAAATTATTTTAAAGTATTTTTAAAAAGTGCATATTTCACAGTGTAAATATTATAAAGAATTTAAAAATACATTCAACGCAATTAATATATTCATACACAATCCTACGCATTTCTTCTTCACAATAGCAAACTGTCCTTTCTGAACACATGTGTTGCAAGATCACATGTTAAACGAAAGATATGGACGGCTGAAAACAGGAGCAGTTGGTCTATTGTCCAGTTGGAGAAAAGCAATAAAAGTGTCTTTTCACCTGAGGAACCGGAAAGCATTAAGGAGGGGTAGTAGACAGATAGTCATCAAAGGGGCTACGTTACAGGGGACCCAAGCAGAGACAATAGAACATAAACTAGTAAGCTCCAACCTTTTTGCTACAAGAATGTACATAATATTGAGTTCTTGAATTGTCGAGAATTTTATAAGATAACTTCTAATTATCGTTTTTTGTAGTCTAGCCAGTCACAAATTTTACTTCGAAATATTGAGTGTGCCAATACGCATTGTTTTAGTTCGAAATATCAAGAGTTTTCCTAGGGACTGAGCATATACTTCGAATTATCGAGAGGTTCGAATTATCGAAGGTTTGCATTATCGAGAGTCGACTGTATAAAATTTTAGGTTATAGGTTGACAAGATAAAAATGTGTTCAATAGTTCAAATAAGAATTAGTTATCTTTTAACAGTTAAATACGTTAGTAAAATTTTTATCCGTAATTATCAAGGGAAATTAAAATTGATCCTCTAATTTACTATTGCAATAATCTTCGATTCCAAGTTTTAAAAGAATCACAAATCTCAGCTGCAGAAATTCGCTTAGCCCGAGAACAGTCACGCACTTGATAGTAACATTAATGGTCACGCGGGGGGGGGGGACTAAGTCCCCTCAATCCTTTTTATATAAATATATTTACTGCACAGGATAAAAATTTTAATTACAGTGAATAGTTTAATTAAGTAAAAGTATACTTCCCGACTGCTAAGGACTTTTCAACTTTTCTTTGATAATTTAAGAAAAAAATATCAATCGAACTGAATCAAGAAGTTTCAAATGTGCGGGAATAAAGGACACAAATCACAGATACTTTTCGCTAACATTATAGGAATGTTATTTTCAAGCAAAACTGTCATTTTGTTCAAGTTATTGTAGTTTTACTGTCATTTTTGATGATAGACAAATAGTACGTTGAACTTTCCCTTGCTTGTATCTTTTTGACAGAGCGCAGTTAGTCTTGTGGTACACTTATGGCTTCCAATTTTTCTTGATGGAGTTCTTTAGGCAGCATTTGATAATTTTCCTTTTAACTGATACGTCTCATGTTCATCGTTTTCCTGAAATTTACCTTCGCTATCATAATTAATATGCATTATTTCAGCATATGTGCATATTCAGCTTATACATTCCCTTGCTTGATCAATTTCAACTTCCTTCAATACAGACCACAGATTCCCCCTTTTTTATATTCTGTTCATTTATATTTATAAAACATAATTAGTCGTACAACATAGAAATTAAAAACCCAATGGGAAAAAAGTAGCATATTTATTGAAATATTTTAAACAAAACAGGTCGCGCGGGGAACTCATTTAAAACAAGTACCATACGTTTGTAAAAATAAACGTTTGCCACTCTCAAAAAAAAGAACGAGTTTCTGACAAAAATATTTTAGTTCCCATGAAGACTGTCATATAGGAGGATACTGTGAAGGTTGTTGGTTTCAAAGAAATGGTTTTCCCAGAATTAACGATTTTGTTAGCCTGGGGTGACCCTGTGCCCCTCGCGACTGCTTTTGGTTTAAAAATAATGTTCTATATTTTTTAAATATATTTAGTTGAATTTTATCATTCATTTGGTTTATGATTCAATCATAAAAGCGAATACGAAATAAAATCATTCACATTGCATCCTTTCTTACTTAAAATTTATAGATTTCACATTGTGTGCTATTGAAAAACATCTTGTGTAAAAACATTTTTTGTTTTGTTTTACGCGAGAAATGAATTTCAGTAGAGGTGAAAATGTTTGAATCGTAAGAAAATTGAATTTTCACCACTCAACCTTGGAAAATGAGTTTGGAATAGGTTTTTCTCTTAAGAAATAATGCATATGACTTAAGAAACTAAAACGGCTTTTTTTTAAAATTTATATGCAAGTGACAAGAATTAACAATCGAACAATTTTACTGCAAAACACTATATTGCAGGATAAGAAACATTCTTAAGTATCCAGGCGGAAGTAGTAACAAAACCAAATTGTGGAACAGATCTCGGCAACCTTTTTGCTGTGGTGTGCCAAACCAATTTATCAATATGATTCAAGTTGCCGCGCAGTAGGAAACATTTTAAACATTTCGGTCCCAGCAGCAATGCATACGGAGTTAGGTCAAGAATACAGTTTTTCCTCTCTAGAGTTTTATTTTATATTAATTATGTATTATTTAAAGATATTTCTTACCATAAAATATAATTATTCCTGCACCATAAAAATTACGCAATTGTACACATATTTTGTATACTAGGTATATTTTAAACTTAATTATTCAAATAAGAAATAAACGAAATGCATACACACACACAAAGTATAAGTATTCCTTCAATATAGTTAAATATTTTAGCTAACATTTTGTGTCCCTGCCCCTCTCTATTTTATATCGAAATATCAGGAGGTATAAATTGTTTCTTTATGCTTCAGACGATGCCGTAAAGTTGTTAAGCAACTTCTTTGCAAACTAAAAATACTTCTCTATGAGAAAAGATTTGTTGACACAAATATGTAGAACAAAAAGCGGAAAGCAAAGCACGTGTAATTTTCTCATCAAACAATTAAGTCTCTTCAGAAAGAAAGCACAGCATTGTAAAGTTACTGTCGGCTTATCGTTAGAGTTATCTCCAGATTCTTAAATAATTCCATAAATTTTCCTTTCCATAATTTGAAAGATGTTAGTCCAATAAGCTCCATTTCAAATTTATCAACTTTACGCAAAAACTGACTAATTTGTAGACATGTGTAGTGTACCACACTAGAATTGTACAACGTGTCACAGGTTGACAACCCCTGTAGTAGAATATGTTGACAGTTGACGAGTAGGCATAAAGTGAATTAGCAGGCTATGTGTGCAATGTTGCCAAATTGGTTTTAAGTTATTTTTCAGCTGTTGGTGAAATTTATTAATTTTGTTAATTCCTCTGTAAACCCAGATGGGTTGTGATCCTACTTCTAGAAGGCATAATCTACACGAACAATGTAGCGAGCAATTGTAAAATATTTTTGTCACTGAATAGTCATTTAGACTGAACTTTAAAAAATTTGACTTATTTCATTGATCATGATTTCTATTGTGTCTTGGATCATATAGTTCCATCAATATTGAATGAATCTGTAAAAGCTTTTGTGCATTGGATGCTGTCCGGTTACACACAATTTGAATAAAAAAACTCAGTGTTTTGGCTCTTCGGAACAGTTTCGATAAACAGTATCTCAGATAGAGCGAATACAAGTAATGTTAGAATGGTATTGCTTTTTAATCATTAAAATTGTTGCATATATTCTTGTGTTTCTAGGATATTATTTATTTCTCATGGGGTAGTGAACTGATGTTTTACCATTGCCTACTAGTACATTCCTCGGGAGCAGGTATCTCTTTTTAGTGCGGCACCATATATAGGAGAGGATATTCTAATATATCATATAATAATTTATAAATGATTAATAATTCACGTACATGTGCTTTGGGATCTAATAAACCGTGATCTAATAAACTGTGAAATCAAGAATTATGCCTTTGTTTTAAAAGACAAAATAAATACGCTTTCTTAAAAAAGTGCTTTTTAGATGCGAATCCATAATGATGTATTATTTTGTACAATTGATTGAGTCATTGCAGTGTGGAGGAAATATCTTTTCAATGTATATTTTCACATTAAATTAAGGTGAAAGAGGAAAGTTGTTTGAGACTCCTTAATACCGAAATGCCATTTAGAAACCCTAATTCTTATATAAGCATATATACACTTGACTAAAAATTTAAATATTTATAACAAATCGAAATATCTATACATGGCAAATGTAGCAAATTACATCATTCATAAAATGAACCTAAATTACCAAATAAATCACAGCAAACTTTACAAAGTCTACGTAATTTCATAACACGAAATTTAATTCCTTGCAAAAGAATGGAGAAATCTGTTTTCCAATTCACATCCACAAAACCCTGCCCCATTGGCTACATTATTAGTATTCTGATTGAGATTTCTGCAATCGAGGCTACACAATCACCTGAATGATTCGAAAGCTCGAGCGATTCAGTAGCAGTTTAATCTCTGAAGATATGCGAAAGGCTTGTCATTATTAACATCGCACACATAGAAAGGGCGATAATAGTTGTTGAAATGTTGGATGGAATTTCGCATTAGCCTGAAAAGGGATGTAAGTCGTTCGTCACTGGAGCTAGCCGAGTTTATACTTATGTCAGATGTGATTATGGGATCCATGTTATAAGTAGGAATGCCATATTATAAATATGATTGCCATATTTGTGGGAATTTATTTTTTTATGCTCAGAAATACTGTTATTACATGTCTTTAGCAGAGAATTAAATGTATCTTATATAATACTATTTCGTCTACCCGTTCTTCGCACGGGTGAATTGAAAAATTAAACAATACAGATTGATGAAAAAATAAGTTTTTAATGAGTTAATTGCCAAATGTGCCAAATTCGGCTTCAAAAGTGATGCAATTAAAAGAATCCAGAATGATCTAGGATTATTATTTAAAGAGTTAACATAAAAAGCTGCTAAAACGGTTTCATTGCCTATATAAGAGAGATACAGTGAAACAATATTGAAGTCAAACATTTGACAGCAAACACGCATTTCATTGCTGTGTTCAATAATTGTATATTTTATAAATTTGCGTTGTATATTGTAGTTATAATCTTATGTTTTTTTATGTTAGATGAAAATATATAGTAGTAACGAGAGAGAAATAAGAAATAAAGAAAAATTTGTTCCGAAAAAGAATCTGCCTGTTAATTGTATGAACCTATCTGTATTTAAGAAACGATCAACCACGCAAAAATTTTCTAAATTTTTTTCTTTCAAGCTTATTTTAAAAGGTTTCATCCATTCAAAATAAAGCACATATGTATTACCCTACTAAAGCAGATATGTAAAGTTCCTAACAGTTGTATATTAAAAGCAAGAACAAAAAATCATCTTAACCTTTTAAACTATGCAAAATAATCCGCTACTTTTGATTTATAATGTGAGACACTTTTTCTTTATCGAGTAAATATCAAGAACACATAAGAAGCTTTGTACAAAGATTCTAACGAATTGCGGAACACAGATAAAGCACTATTTAATCCTCTTTAACTACATTGGATCTGCGGGAATGTAGTGTAATTGTGATAGAAACTTTCCCGTGGAATGCTTTTCCGGGTTTCGGAAAAGGAGATGTTTATTTACTTAAATGGAGAAATTCCCGAATTCTTTGCTTGCTACTTTAATTACAGTAATGTACTTCGGCTTATTCTTTTGCTATTTGCTTCTTTCGATACAGCTAATTGGAAGTTTATTTACATTTAATACTTAATGTTAGGCGCTGATCAGATGAATTATTGGAGCAGTAGTTATTATTTATAGAAAAAATTATACATATTTCTTCATATTTATCTTTTACTAAATAAATGAAATTATTAATTTTAATAAGCGTCAGTCTTATTAAACTGTCAGTATACTAAAATAATAATAATTTATATACAGGGTGTCCAGCCTTAATGTGACCCAATAGCTAAATCCCGAACCGTTCGGCATAGATATGCACTTCCAATTTGAAAAATGTTTTTTAAAAGGTAAAGCGGTTGTGAACAATCTTACTTCTTTGCCACCATTCCTTATACACCCCTCTCTTACACTTTCGTCATTGTGACGTACTATCCGCGCCATCTGGTGGTTTCCTGTAATTTGCATATTCTTCAAGATATGTGTGATAATTCTACAGGTGAAATTTTTATTTTAAAGTTCAATTTCTGTGTGATTCTGAATTATTCTTAATTTATGGACATGAGTGTACTTTCATAAACTAACTGCGCAGCTAGACGCTTAACCACATGAGTGTTGTTTTCGCTTTAGGGCTGTTACTTAATCTCTTAATAGCCAAATATGGAATAGGTCACCAAATCAGGAAATGAGAAATCGTTTATCCTGATGATCGTGATCAGGACAATGGAACAAAATTATTGAATTATTGTACTTGTTATCGGTCCTTAAGTGTGCAAAATTTAGAATTAATCTGACCATTTAAAGTGGGTAAAAATCGAGCTCAAAGCTTCCGTTACATGCATGTGAAGCTAATAAAGACGTGTTAAAAAGTAAGATAGACGAAAATTGAGATCGAAAAGTTCGAAGTACAGTTCGTAGTCTCATGTACAACACATGGATAGAGACATTAGGATAGAAGCATATTGCGATATTCATTTCATTTTTTTTCTTTGACACACGGAGAATAAGTTGTTTAAAATGGTCTAACTAATCCTCCTTGCATATATCGTTGATTTGTTGGCATACAGTGTGACGTGAGACTTAAGAAATTAAATTGATTCATTACGTCTATTAATTACAATATTTACATTTATGTGCTCGTTATTTTAATTATTCAGCATTTCAGTACTACAGAATACTTTATTGGTGATGGATAACTTGACCATTTTTTCTTTGACTCAAAACGGGACATTATTTTGTTTAGGTCAATTAACAGGTACACAATGAAGAAAAAAACACTTTTTTAAAGTTATTTATTTAGAAAAAGTTAGCTTAAAAGTTACGAATTAAAAAATATGCCCTAAATGTTTAGTTATATTTATATTTATCAGAGGAATAAATTTGCTTTAATATAGCTGGTGAAGATTTTAAGTAAGAATGAAACTCTTGGAACGTTTTTTTTATATTCACCTTAATTATCAAGATCACCTTTAAAACTGAAATTAGTAGCTGGGTTTCCTCAGATGTCCTCAATTTGTTCATCATAGAAAATACTCTTTCTACTGGAGCATTTGTAGCACGAAAACACATAAAATATATTCAAATAAAATAGAAAAGTTTTCATGCTGTAGATTGTTGACGTGTATGTGTTTGAATACTTCCTCCCCCCTCCCAACGAGTTTCCGTGGAAACATTTAGATCCTTTTTATTCGGTTACTTTTTGCGATGTAATGTAGGTAGAAATTAATGAAAATTCGTCAGAAACTTCTGTATCTTTATTACAGTCAATATACTCCTTTTCAATTAATATATCCAGATTTTTGAACGTCTTCCCATGCGGGAATCTTAAATCTGCCCAATAAAATATCTCTATTACTTTGGTAAAAAAGCAAGTTCACTGCTCCAGATATTTACGGCTTAATTTATAAAATTTTGTAGCCTCCTTTTTACAAACTCATCATCTATATAAGTACCATTATCTTTTCACAATTAATTGAAGGACCGTAAATGGGAAAAAACTGATTGGTCTGTTTCTGAGTCAAATTGTCTTATAGTTGATTGATTTCTTTTGCAGCTTCAACTGCCGATACAGTCTGACCTTCAAGTTTCAATACAGCTTTCCGAACAGCTTCGCGCGGTTTCTGAAAACGGGTCAATTTTGCGTCCCAGAGTTCATTTCGGGGACACCGGGACTCGTAATTATAAAAAGGGACAGTCCCGTTCAAAACGGGATGTCTGGTCACGTTAGTGATGGAGGAAACTAAACACAACATCTCTTTTCGAGTGTTGCAACCAGTCTACTTCTCACCACTCTTCTGGGATGGAGTGGTCCCTTCTTACTCCTCGAATTTCATTTGAGTTTTGGCTAGTAGGGTGGATTGCATCTGTTTTTCTCATGGTCATCGGCTGTCAATGTGATATCAGATGAAAAGATAATGCAATATTTTAGGGGTGCACGTGAGAATATTAGTGGCGAAATGTTATCTGTATAAGAAAGCCAGTCTTGTAGTTGCCAAGCAAGAAAACGTTACAATAAGCATATTCTAGATTTTCAAATTTAGTACACGAAATTCTTAAAGTGTAGTAAATGTTTTTTGATTGTGTAATGTAAATGCTATGGCCTACTCTTTGAAGAAAAAAAAAACCACGTCCGTGGAAAACGTGCCAGGACAAACGTATAAATTTTAAAAAGTAATGCATTCGGGAAGAAATCCACGTGTAAATAATATAACTTTTCTCAAATACGTTTTCAGCCTTGTGAATAGCGAAAGCATCGCAGTACTTAATCAATTTCCCTTTATTGTTTCGGTTCTTGTCTCAAAAAAATTCCCAATCCCTAAACAAGGTCTTCACTTTGAAACCGATTTCCGCAGAGATAAAGCGCATTAATTGGATTTCTTGTTTGTCAGTGCCATTGATCTTCATGTTACTCACTATATAAAAAGAATAACATTATTAAGAATTACTTCGAGCTTTTCCTTTGGGTTTAAAGTTTCTCTCCATTATCTTTATCATCATCAGCCTCCAATTTAACTCCTTCAATCTCTGTTTTTTTTATCGGCTTCTTCAAATTCGCTAATTTCTTTTGATACCCCACTTCACTATTTTTTTTCTCTACTGGCTCCTTATCATTCGTTTCCTTTTCCGAAGTTACTCTAATTTTTTTTTCTAGTTTCTTCAGGTTGTTCGGTTTTATTATAATTGGTTGTTTTTGAAGATTCAACATTAGTATAGGACTCAGGTTTCACTTTTTCTGCAACTATGTAAACACGACTTTTATTCATGGGAATTTTTTTTATTTCTTATTTTTCCTACTAAATATTCTCTCTATTACGGAAGTTTTCTCATCTGTAATATTTCTTACTGATGCGAATTCGTGCCTAAATATTTGTTTCATTTCTTCATAGATATTCTTCCCTGCAATATTCATGTATTTTCGTGCCTTTTCTCAATTTATTAGATTTTCTAGCTCTTCCCTTTTAACAAAAGTGTTCCCTTGAATTCAACCCTCAATTCCATAACAATCTGCGTTATTTTCAATATTTGTAATGCTAATTTGTTGAGAGTCTGCTTAAGATTAATGAAAACAGTCATTGTTTTCTATATAAGAAAAAAAATTCATTTATGAAAAGATACATATTTTCTAGCTCCAAAGACTAAATTAATTAGTAATCGTATTGAAATATATTTGTACGAACAAACAGGTAAAAAAACTTCTAGAAATACTAGAAACGCAAGTGTTCAGATTTTAAAATTCAGCGGTTCTGCTCTCCTTATAAACTCGACAGACATCGAATTGAAAATTTCATCGAGCTCTAGAAAATCCATAGATGAAGTAGCCAAAAAGTAATCGTAAACTTTATCGAAGTCATTTATCGCCCTATTTTTTGCGAAATCATCGAATCATTTCTATATCAGGAGCGCGCGATAATACTTAGTCTTCGAAAATGTCAATCACAAGTTTACGTTTTCCCTATAGAGACCTATTCTAAAACTTAAGATTCAATACAGCCATAGATCGAAAGTTCGCAACAGGTTTTTCTTTCAACTGATGCATAACACTTTTAATTATATTTAGATATAATAATAAATAAATAAATACACAAATAATAATGTTGAATAGTTAAATATAAACACTATTTACAAAATTCGTAAATTACCATGACTTAGTACAGTAATTCATTAGTTATTATGAGTAGTCATATAGTATGATTAGAAATATTTTTTTGTATAACTGCAGCTCATCCATAAAATTTGTCTCATTACATTTACGAAATATATTAATTCTCTTGTTTTTTATCGATCCATGTACTGTGGTTCATTTACTCTAAAATACTCTCAGAACAATCTATCCGATTTTATTGCATATAAATTTCTAATGAAGGTGTTATATAATATAAATACTTTTTTCCTAAGATCAATATTAATCAACATAAATAAAACTTCTTTCAAATTCCAATTTTTATACTTTCTGTAAATAACTGAGTTTCATCATTTTCATATATTGCATGTTCATTTCATTACCAAACAAAATCACAAATTTATTTTCTATCAATACTAAGTTAAAAAAATGGATTTTAATTTTTAGAAACAACATAACGTCCAAATTAATTGTATAATTACGTTCATGCGTTTTTAAAAAAATTGTGTTAACTCGTTTTTTATTTCAAAGATATCAACCCTATTTTTAACAGAGTAACTTGAAATGAGCCATAGAGACTGATTTGTTAGATATTTTTTTTTAAAATTCTTACTATCAGAATTTTAATTAAATTATAATCATTTCGATCAGTGTTTCAAACAAGTAGGATAATTACATTTCTTACCATCTGCATCTCTTAAGGGTACCAGGAAATGTTTGAAAGTATGCCAAAATTAAGACATTTTGGGCAAATAGATTTTAAAATTTCTAATAGAGCTTATATTTTTTATATACTTAATATTATTTTAATCATTCTGTAGAATTACAAAAGTAATTTTAAATTGAATTTTTCCTTTAATTAAATTTGGACACAATTTGACTTCTTATAATACATACTTAAATTTAGGTAGCATCTTTTAAATAGAGAAGTACCCATTGAATATAAAAACTCATTTTCACACATTTATAAAGCGATGCACAAAATAGAGCAAAACCTATTTTTTAGTAAAATCTTACTATAATTTCTTAAAAAAAATATGGAATAAAGAAATTTTTTTATTCTCATGCATTTTTTATTAATATAACTTTCTTTAAAAAATTTAGCATTTTTTAGACGAAAAAAATTAAGTTTACTATATGCACAGGTATTTTTTTGTACAGATGTATAAAAATTATAACCACATGGTGCGATAGTTTAGCTTTATAAAAGTGTACATAAATGCAAATAAATTATGCTATAGAGAAAAACAAAAAAAAAACTTTAAAAACAACGTTTTCACATATTGTATCACTGGATAAATATTTGCTTGCTAATTTTTTGTTTGTATAATTATGATACTTTAATTATTCTTATTAAAGTTTAAAAAAGAAATTTTAAGTTCAAAAGTTTATTTCCTTCTGTTTTAATTGAACATGAACATAATTTTGTGATGTATACTTTCACTTGAGTAAAATTTTTTATAAAATATTTTAGACACGGATATAAAATAATGGACAGAATATACGCAGTTAACAAGTTGTTTAATGAAATAACATAATTTCTCTGGGGAAAAATCAAAGCTTTTTCACTTTTTAAAACTTCAACTTTTTTTACATGCAAAACTTTAAAAAAAATAAGAAATCATAAAGATAAAAATATTTTTCTTTCAAATAAAAAAATAGTGACTGTATACATAAAACACAAGAGGTGATATCTTTTTAAAATGTGTCAATAGAGGCTTGGTTATTTGTGTTCACACTTTTATTTTTCATACTTTTTTCAGGGGGGGGGGTAGCAAAGAACACCATAAAACATTTTTATAGATTCAGAAAAACATTCAGTATTTTTTAAAAATAAAATTAAAAAATTGATTTTCTATAGTATACGATGTCTTGGTACCCTTATAAACTCACAAAGATAGTGAAAGTAATTCTATAACGTTGAATATTTTCGTAAAATAATTAGCCATCTCTGGTCAAAAGCAGGAAGGTTTAATCATAAAAGCAAAAAATTCTTCACTAAATAATCTAACAAAATGAATTAACAAGGAAAAAGAGTTCTTATTTTACAGCATTGCACTGGCAGGAATGTGGTCGATTCTTGTCATGGATTACTCCCCAAGAATGCTTTTCCAGATTTCCCGGTCCAAGGAAAAAGAAAGGATTTATTTACTCCAATGGAGAAATTCAGCGACCCTTCTCCCGACTGTAATTACCATTACGCGCTTTTGTTTTCCCTAAACCAATTTGTTCCCTTCGAATTAACTAGTTGAAAGATTGTTTACAGTTAATTTTCGATGTCGGTTAATCAGATGAGTTGCTGGAGAAATGGTAATCTTCCTGGAGGGATAATGAATTTAAGAAAAAAATGAGAAGCAGCTTTAGTTTCTGTCAAATAATAGTATTTATGCCGAGTTAAAATAAATGATCTGAACATGTGTGTGGGAATCATAATTTATTCGTATTGCATTACAAAGTTTTTAAGAAGATGTCAAATTCTCTTGTTTTTAATTAAAGAAGATTTAGTTTACAAAACATTAGTAGATAAATTTAATCAACATCTTAAAATTTGTATTTATTGAGTTTGATTTAGAATAGCTAAAGTAGCTACAAATAGCTTTCTCAAAGCAACGGCAATAATTTTCGAAAACTAACGAAACTATGATACAAATGTTCAAAAACAATATTAGTTTTCAGCGTATAGAAAATTCGATTGCACGTACGACTGCGAAAAAAAAATTTCCTATGTTTTTCAAAATGGGAAACTTCATAGTAACATTCTCCTGCATTTTTTTTTATAAATAAGCTATTTCATTCAATTTTATAGACAATTTCTTAAATGAAATATAAGCCGTACTATAAATTACTTCAAATTCATAACTGATATATAGTTGATAAACAATTAAGATATGATATACATCTTATTAGATTTATCGTATTCGTAAAGAGGTTTGAATTTATTTGCTTTTGATTTTCTTTGGACTCTGAATCAATACGAGGACTGTTTGACGACGGACGACTTAATTCTGAACTACGTTCAAGTGAGGAGGACGACATCTGAGCTACCACCCCCCTACAGATTATACACGTAACAGGTTAAATACTATCTCCACCCCGTTACATTCACTTTTATGTACCTTTTCCACAAAAATGGAGAAGGATGGGATTATTTCTTTGCAAGAGAAATTAAATACTTTTAATTATTTATTAAAACTCATTTTTAAATAGCATTTTTGTTAAGATTTATTTCACTACTTAAAATGAATAATTTCGTAGAAATCAAACCATTGAGTAAGTAATATAACGTAAAATAAGAATCATTAAAAGGTGAAAGTTTAAGCTTAACCGAAGTTATGAAAAGAAACAAACGTGAAAAATCGAAGTTTTTATTTTAAGATCCCATTGATATTTTTATTAGTGAATTAGGGGATAAAATTTAATAAAAACTGCTTTAGATTATGGATTGCACCTTCTAATTCAATACTAGTTATACTTACATATAGTTATTCCATGAAATATCGAAGTGCTTTATAAATTAACTAATGATAGACCATTAAAAAAAATTAAAAATACTTGGCTTTAATTTCTAAGACAACGGAATTTATTTAAAATAATGATAAATATTTTCAGCCTCGTGATATAATATTATAAGTTTTATATTATATCACGGTATATAATATAATAGTTTTGCTAGATTTAAACAGTAATAAAATAACAGAATAAAAGCAATAATATTTATATTTAAATTTTACAGATTATAATTGTAGAAATTATTAAGCTACTTAGTCTGGCTACCAAGAAAAAATAGAGTATACAAATAGATTAAAAAAATTTTACAAAAATTAAATTATAAAAAGAATGCTACAAAATTTTCCGCGTCAGCTATTGCCGATGAACCTCGTAATTGTGAATTTCGCTCAAGTGATGAAGACGACACCTGAGTTAACCCCCCCCCCCGATTTTCCAAGCTTTCATGCCATGTCAATGTGAGGTCTTTACGCCTAGACAAATTTAAAATGCATCAGCCCCTCTATTGGAGTGGCAGGCACCAGGACTTAAACATTTTCATCAGGAGAGATGGGATAATTCATCTTTCAGAATCCGTAAATTAATTATTATAGTGAGAATTGTTATTTTACAAGTGGTTATTATTTTATCAAAGTAAAATAAATAAGTTTAAAGGAATTTGTGTTTTGTTTCAATTTTAGCTCTGGGGAGCCTGGCGCAGTCACTTAACGCTGAGGTTGGAACAAATGCATGCCATTGCAGCGATGAAAATGTTAAATTACGACTCAGAAAGGATATGCCAAGAGTTCTTCACCACGACCATTCGATTTTTATGACCACTTTCAAGTGTTACTAACTAAATAATAATTTCAATTAATTGTACATATTTTAACTGAGGTGGTAATTCATTGAAATCTCCAATTACTTTATGAAGTAACGCATTTCAAGTTTTAATCGTAATAAATACAAATCATACATGAAACAATAATTACGAAGTAGGTTACTACTACAATAAGTTCTAAGCTATATTTAAGCTCGACTTATCAGCGTCAGCCATCAATAAAAAATTCAGCGTCTTAAAAACGTGACCTCAGTTTAATTAATTTCACTTCTATCTAGACAGCATTTCTCTCCAGTTTTTACTTGATTCTAAATGTGAATATGGGTTCCCTGGAAACGGTAGCAATAAAACAGAAGCAAGTAATACAAAAAACAAGTTTTTTGAGTCAATTCCTACTTAGGTCAACAAAGAAACATCTATCCATCTCTCGTAATGCTTGAAAAACAGATTTAAATTTTCATACCTGGCAGTTGAATAATTAATGTATTCTATCGCCATCTATTGCCTTCATTCGGAACAAATTTAATTATTTCCCCCTTATAAAACTAAGATTAATTTAATTTAATTTAATTAAAAAATTAATATTTAAAAAAACTATTAAAATCAAGTGTCATCCACTGCAAGTCCAAAAAAACGTGTTTAAACTTGAGTGAATGAATTAAAAGTATTTTTATATTTACGATTGAAAATTTGAAAGATATATATATATATATATATATATATTTTTAAAAAAAGGAGAGAGTGAACTAATACTAGGAATTGAAAAATATAACACTGCATAATGAAACAAATGCTAAATCACAAGTTTTGTGAAACATATTTTAATATTATGCAGAAAAATTTACATAACTGAAGATTAAAAAGACACTTTATTTTCAATTTAATGTATTCGCAACTATGTCGTTCATACTTCCGAAGATTAAAATGTGTGTGATACTTCTTAAGGAACATAAATAAAATATTCTATAAATATTTTACGACCCCACAAAAATAACTTATTCTTCCACATATATCTAATCACATGTACATATGTCAACGATTTTATAAGTCATATTTTAAGGCACTAAGAGATTTGCGGTGGAAAAAATAGCTCACCCCTGCAGGTCCGAATATTTTAAATTCAAAAGGAATTGGTAGGGTTTCACTTTTTAATTTATTTTGCGAAGTCATACACGACGAATAAATCTAATACAGAGTCGACACAAATTTTATAAAAATACTTTCTTTCCCATCTTTAAGGAATCCCCCCCCCCAAAAAAATATCCATTCGATAACTCAGGCATTTCTCTTTTAAACCTCTAAATTAAAGTTATTCTCAAAGGAATGTTCTAACTGTATGTATAAAAAACCCTGTAATACTTTGCGACATCAGTTATTTTATATGTACCCCAAAAAGAAGCCGTAGGAAAGTCATTTCTTTTGTTGCTTGATCGTGATATGTCACGCAGAAAGTGGATTTCTATGTGTATGTACTTCGGATAACACATATCTTGTTTTTTTTCTTCCTCCTTTCAATTTTTGCTAGGCGGATTTTATATTCTGAATCTGCCGCCTAGGGTGAAGTGTTTGTAACTAATTTTTTATCAATACGCTACGCCCCAAACGCCTTTTTGGCACTATTGTGAAATAACACCAAATAAACTTTTGGTGCGTTTGGGTAAATTTTGGCCCCCAGTAATTTTCGATCCAAGATGGCGGCTTAGCACTAAAACTTGACGTGAAAATAATTTGAAAATGGCTTATTAATGATGAAAATAAGTAAAATTGTAAAATTATATAGATTTGAAAAGAAACCAAAATTATAAGTACTTTTTTGTGAAAAACGACATGGAAAAATATGATCATGGGAATTTAAAAAAAAATAGAATATGAGAAATTTATAGTAATGCCACGGAAAGTACAAATAAAAATATAGGAAAAGGATTGCACAAATAAAAAGTTAAAGAAATGAATAATTTCGGGCTGAAAAAAGTAATTACTAACAGAAAAAATAAATATCAGTTATGAAACATTATGATTCCTGTTTTTTTACTGGAATATTATTCAATCCACAATTCAAATTTTTTTCATGTCCTGAATATATTTTAAAAGAAAAATATCCCTTCATTTATAATTAACTCAATCTTTCTAAACCAACTCCAACACATAAAATTAAACTCCATTGCTGAATTAAAAGCTGTTTAGGAATATGACTGCGAGCAACAGCTCACTTAATGACATAGTTCGTCTTCTATTATGTGCGAGATCTGAAAACGAGGCTGCAAAGTCACGTGACTGAAACAAGTACCTCAGCTAATTTTTCGTAGTTTAATCTTTATAGACAAGCGAAGTGCACGTTAACATTAATCTTACAGTGGAAGAGTTCAGCAATAAAGTGGAACATAGGATGTAATTGTGAATTAGAGTGACAATATATTTTGCTCAGTGTTAAAGTTATATGGGGGGGGGGCATACATTTGCATAGTACAAGATTTGCATGCATTGTTACTGAAATTGTTTAGGTTTTCTTGTATATTTGATAGAATTTATACGTGTAATATATAGAATAAAATTATTCGTAGAATAAATGCAATTCTTATTATATATATATATATATAAGAATAAATGCAATTCTTATTTTATATATACATATATATATAGGGTGTTTCATAAATGATGGGAGTAACTTTAAGGGGTGATAGTACACATCAAGACGAGTAATAGTAAATAGGAAACCAAGTGTCCCAAACGTCTTCCGAAGGAGAAAGGCGCCATCAAAGTTTAGGGTCCTAAATTTCAAATGATGATAAAAAACGGAAAAATGGATCGATTCATTTGCGGTTTTCACTAAAATCATTCTTTAAATTAGTATTTTCTTTAAAAAAAAGTTTTAAAGACAAGGTTTAAAAAATGCCGTTAGAGGGCGCTCTAGACTTTGGAGTACCGAACAACTACCTTTTACCAGTATTTTTTTAATTTTGTTAAATGTTTACAAAAGCTTAGATTTTAACTTGAATTTTGAGCGCAAAATTGAAACCATCGGGAGCGGCTAAGTGGCGCAAATGTAACCGCGTTCAGGGGGGGAGGGGATTAAAATGCTCGTATGTAATGATCAAAATAAAAAACGACAAAGCAAACTTTAAGAGGCGATAGTGCAACACCAAAACAAGCAACATTCATCAAATAAATCATACTCGTAATTTTAACCCGAAGGTGATAGAGGGCACTGAAACAGATTTCGTTTTAAGAGACAAAAAAGGAAACAAAGAACATTTACGTTATAAAAAAAAGTTTAATTAGAAATGATTACAAAAGCTGTTCGAAACACTGACCATTAGAGGCGATGCATGCGGTACAACGGCGAAGAAGGGATTCACGAACCCTCTGAAACACGCCAGGAGTATCGCGCACCTCTCCTGCAGCTGCCGAAAGTCTGGCGACGAGTTCTGCAGATTCGATAGAAGTCTCATACATAAGACTCTTCAGGTGTCCCCACAAAAAGAAATCCAGGCATGAAAGATCGGGCGATCGCGCTGGCCAAGGGACAGGACCACCTCACCCAATCCATTGATTTGGAAAGGTTGCGTTTAGATAATTTCGCACCTCTGGCGCAAAATGAGCTGGTGCTCCATCCTGCTGGAACCACATTACTCGCCGGATACGAGAGGGAACATCTGTCATCATTTCCGGCAGCACCTGTTGCAGAAAGGTAAGTTTTTTTTTCCATCCAGGCGTTCTGGCAGAAGATAAGGTCCAAGTAGATGGTCACCAATTATTCCTGCACAAACATTTATGGAAAATCGTCGCTGATATGCATGTGTAGAAGACGGATGTGGATTTACATCTGCCCATTGGTGGGAATTGTGGGTGTTAACTGTACCGTCACGTGTAAATGTACATTCATCTGTAAAAAGCACAATTGCACCAAAATCGGGATTTAGGGTGTTCTTCTGCAGATACCAGCAAGTAAAATCCATTCGACGAGGAAAATCCCTTTGAGTCAGTTCCTGGACTCGTTGGACATGAAAAGGATGCACACTTTCATCCTTTAGTACTCGCCATGTCGTGGAGAGTGATACTTCAATTTGACTAGCCACTGCTCGCGTGCTTGTATTTGGATGATCAGCCACCATATTCAGAATTTTTTCTTCCACAGCTACCGTTCTGTTAGACTTCGCACGGCCTGCATTTGAACGTGCACCAAAAAAGGATCCTGTCTCACACAACTGTCTGTGCAAGCGCACAAATGTTTTATCATTGGGCAACCGCCTGTTGGGAAACTTTTTTCCGTACAATCGTCGCGCCTCTGCACTATTCCCATTTGCAGTTCCGTAGATGAAGTGCATATCAGCCTTTTCTTGATTAGTGAAGGGCAACATCTTTCGTTATGTTTGTACCGTGATTTACACTTGCACACTCGGGTCAGTGGCTTTTATCTTAATAACAATTTGCATATGCGTTCTTCTTCCCCATATCACAATTTCATAATCTTCTTCCAGATACTTGCACCTATAACGCTTGCATGGATAAAATTTGAAGATGCTCTAACACGTTTGCGTTTGAATTCAAATCATGCATTTTCTAATCAAAGTTGATTGTTTTTATGTTGTACTATCGCCTCTTAAAGTTTGCTTTATCGTTTTTTATTTTGATCATTACATACGAGCATTTCAATCCCCCCCCCCTGAACGCGGTTACATTTGCGCCACTTAGCCGCTCCCGATGGTTTCAATTGTGCGCTCAAAATTCAAGTTAAAATCTAAGCTTTTATAATCATTTAACAAAATAAAAAAAATACTGGTAAAAGGTAGTTGTTCGGTACTCCAAAGTCTAGAGCGCCCTCTAACGGCATTTTTTTTAACTTTGTCTTTAAAACTTTTTCTAAAGAAAATAATAATTTAAAGAATGATTTTAGTGAAAACCGCAAATGAATCGATCCATTTTTCCGTTTTTTATCATTTGAAATTTAGGACCCTAAACTTTGATGGCGCCTTTCTCCTTCGGAAGACGTTTGGGACACTTGGTTTCCTATTTACTATTACTCGTCTTGATGTGTACTATCACCCCTTAAAGTTACTCCCATCATTTATGAAACACCCTGTATATATATATATAAGAATAAATGCAATTCTTATTATATATATATATATATATATATATTCGGAAAATAAGAATTCTTTTAAACTCTCATATTAAAAAAAGTTATCTTCGATGTAATATGAATGGGTCAATTGGTTAATGTGTTTGTACATATATAAATCTTTACCCACAGAATGAGTCCACAATGAATAATTTCTTCTAAAAAAAGGATACATTTTTATGTGTGTGCCTCAATATATCTATTTTTTTTTCATTAAAATTGCATTGCATCATATTTTTACAAACCGCTTGTAAAATGCTTGAAATAGTTAAAAACAAATTTTCGTTACAATTTTGCATAAATGATTGTAAAAAATTCTTAAGTGTATTTAAAATCAATTCACCGTTTAAGTATTTCTTTAATTCTATATTTTGATTTATATATTCTCCGTTTTTAGTTTAGTTTCTTAGTTTTGTTCTAATAATTGTCTAAGTGTTACATAAAGTCATTTTACATAAATTAATAAACATGAATCGATTGTTCAAAACAAGCTTTTAAGAACATTAAAAAGATCAGACATATAATTTTAGTATATAAAATCGAATAGTTTTTCCCATGTGATACGTTTGTTCGACATACTTATCTCTAATTTTATTGCAATCTTAAAACAAATTTTACTTAGTTTTTATTTCCAATAAGAAATTACTCTTTCTGGGTAATTTCTTATTGGAAAATTCTAATTTGAAAGAGAAATTTCTTATTACAAGTTCGTCTTACCCTGAGAGTTCTACTCTTTATTCTAAAAGATTTAAAAACATGATCGGGTAATTTACCACAATTTCTCTATTTATAATTTATGAAACAAAATATAAGCATATTTTACTTAATGATGAAATGTTATATATGTATACACACATAATTTTTGGGAAAATATGTATTTAAAATTTTCCTTCTGATATTTTAGCATCACTTAAAATCCTCGGCATTTAGAGAATAATTTAAAATGTTATAAAAATACGAATCTGAAAAGAGAGAGGGAGGTCTATGTATTTTTTTTTCCAGTTTGAAAACCACTTTACCTTTTAACCTATTATGAAATAAAACTTGTATCCCGTGAATAGTTTCATGGATGCCACAGTTTAAAATATCGTGTGTTCACAAAATACTTACATATAAGAAATCTAAGACAGTTAATGTCATTGAAATTATTGAAAAGCAAGTAACATAAAAAATTTTTAAAGTCAATTTCTACTTAGGTCAACAAAGAAAATTTTTATTTTAGTTCATTTTTTTAGTAATTACGATTAATTTAAATATATGTATATACATAGGACAAAATCACAGCATTAAGTGGCAAAACAGAAAGCGATTTTCCCATTTTCCTTTCTATATAGGATGTTGGACTATTAATTTTATTTGTTACTATTTATATTCATAAAGAAATTTAATTATTCCAATAAAATAGTATATTAAAAATAAACCACATTCTCAAAAATTAGGCCGTGCCAGGTGGGATTCGAACACACGACCTGTAGATTGGAAGTCCAACCCGCTACCCAACACACAACGAGCGATTTTCGTTTTTTTTATTGTGTTGGACTATTATTTTTACTTGTTACTAATTATTAATATTTGAAAAAACTGTATCAACATCAAGCGTCATCGACTACAAGTCTTAAAAAATGTATTTGAACTTGACTAGATAATAAATTTATTTTATCAACGCGATTGAAAATTTGAACATATATATATATATAGTGAGAGAGTGAACTAATAGTAGGAATTGGAAAAAAATGATTACTTATCTGAACAAATCTGACGGATCGTCAAACGTTTATTTTGGTATTATATTTAGTACATATTTACCCTCGAAAAAACTATTCAGGAAAATGGGCAAAAAACCCAGAAAGTATTCTAAAAATATATTTGCCCTTTTAAAATAAATATAGTCATATACATTACTGATTATTGTTATATTCTTTATTAATTACACATGTTCATTAATTACTAAATATTTTAATTAGAAGAGCATACAATGTTAGAATTTTTACCTGTGTATTAGGCAAGGTAAAAAAACTTTAAACATCATAAAAACTTTATTTAAAGAAATACTATTGCATGCTACGATTTTAATGATAGTTACATTGATAATACATTTTCCCTTTCTTACACTTAAATATAATAAATAGAAATTAGGGTTTAAAAGCGGTTCATTGATCACTGCCCGTACATCAATGAACTGTACCAACGTTCATCTCTTGCACATTTTTTAAACAAGTGCCTGTTTATCCATTATTTAATAGCTAACACCTTCAATACACATCTTTTACTTGACACCTTCCCTACCATTCTGAAACCTGTTTGAAATCGCTAAGAAATGATTTAGTCAACTCAACTAAAGACTAGGAAATTGACGTTAAACGAAGGGAGAACACTTATCGGAAGAGAAGGGGGTTGAGCACGAAAGGAAAGAGGTTGTTCTCGTGTCTGTTTCAATCCAATTAACAGCCAACGGTGAAAGGTCTGTCCGTGTTCTAAGGAAAAGGTTTTCTTGCTGGGAGAGCAAATTTCATTATTGTGTCGATTCTTACCTTAATTGAGCTCTAGCTAATGGCATTTCTAGGTGGAAAATATTGACCGATGAATTCGGTTCAATTTAACTAATTCTTTAAAATTTCGTTTACGGTAATCGTTCTTAATTTAATAAGGAATAAATCTATTTCTTTTACGTGAAACAAGATAGTAGTTGTATTAATTTAAGAAAATAATAGTTGAACTTGTGCAGATTTCGATAGGAATGAGACATATTTGAATGCTATGAAGAGACGAGCACTTGGTCTCGAGAATTTTGTAAAAAAAAAGTCACGTGATCTTGTTTATGTTAAGTCATATTTATATTAATATTGTGTGATTCACTTTTTTTTAAAATTAATATCGCACTTCGAAGCTACACTTATGACCTGTTATATTTGTTGTTGGTTAAATCACCTGTTTGATGGTGTCACATTGAAGCCCACGAAATTCATCGTGACGAAGGGCTCGATGCACGCCTGTCGTTAGCCAAGGCTTTGAGCACCCTCAGGTGGCAGTACCATTTGGCTCGATCCCCTCCCTCCAATTTTGAAGGAGAACAACCTAGATGTGCTCAAGAACCTCCTCCCTCTCTTCCACTTCCAACAACTTTTAATTTACAATTGTATAGAACAAAACTGTCTTTTGATCGGGGATTTCAATGCGAGATCCCCAATCTGGGGTTACAATTATACTGATGCTCGTGGGGACTTATTAATTGATTTTATCTTACAGAACAATCTCCATATCTGTAATATTCCGGAGTTGGGACCCACTTTTGAGGCTTACTCCGGTACAGGGAATCCAGATATCACTCTTATCTCTAATAGCATCTACAATTTAATAAATAAATGGGAGGTTCTTGGCCAGGAATCTCTTAGTGACCACCGGTTTATTGGTGTGCGGCTCCGTGGTGATCTACCAGTCTCCGACTTTTATCTTAAAACCAAATATGGGTCTCGAAAATTTCTTAACCTTTTTAAAGTTCATTACGATGAAATGAACAATAGGGCAGATACTATATGTAATATTGATCAGCTGGAGGAATTTATAAGTGTTTTTATCCATCACGTAAGGTCGTCTGCTTTTAGATCTTTCCGTAAGCGGCGGGTCCTTCCTGCTCGGACCTTTACCTGGTGGAATTCTAACTTAAAAATCAATAGTAATAAAACTAATGCCTTTAAAAGAAATTACAGTATTTAATGAGAAATAATTTTTCTTTCAGTGAGATAGACTTTTAAAATTTTATATAAAAAGCAAAAATCTTACTATAAAAAACTGATTATTCAAACGAAACGGGAAGCCTGGGAGAATTACTGCCGGTTCAATACTGAAAGATATGGTTTAAATTTTAAAGTCGCTTTTGGTAAGGATATTAATTTCAATGCTATAGAGATTTCTCTCCCAGACGCACCTAATGCAACTCCAAAACAGAAAATTGAAAAACTTTTATATACTCTTTTCCCCTCTTCTCCCTCCTTTGCCATTGACTTTGATAATAGTTTACCACCCGAAGATATCATCCCTGAGGAGGTGGAGATGGTTTTCCGGAATTTAAAGGCTGCCAAAGCCCCTGGGCTCGATCATATTGATTATAATATTTGGAAAATAATTTATTCTAACTGTCCGCATGTTATTATAAAAATTATTAATCTTTGTTTTAAGTTTTCTTATTTCCCTAATATCTTAAAAAATTCTAAATTAAAGCTCTTATTAAAACCAGGTAAGGAACCATCCTCATTCAACTCGTATCGGCCTATCTGTTTGCTACCTACCCTAGGGAAAATTATTGAACGTATTTTTGCTAATAGGTTTCACACTTGGTTAACTAATCATAACATTATTCACAAAAATCAATTTGGCTTTAGAGAGAACTGCAGCTGCGAGGATGCCGTTAACAATTTAATTACTAACATTAAAACCAACAGGGTTTCTGGCCACACCTCTTTAGTCCTTATTGACATTAAAAGTGCGTTTGACAATATAAATTGGCCGATCTTATTTCAGATTTTCCACAACTACAATATCCCACTTTTTTTTCAAAAATTTATTTATTCCTATTTGGTTAATCGGTTTGTTGTTTTTTGTAATTCTAATTTTTCGATTAAACATCCAATTAATCAAGGCTGTCCTCAGGGTTCCGTTCTTGCCCCAACATTGTAGAATATTTACTTCAACCCTGTATTAGGCCTTAACTCGGATAAATATTTAATTCAAGCTTTTGCAGACGACCTTGCTGTTGTCACCACGGGCAAGGCCCGAAGGACTTTGGAAATTGAAACTAATTCAATTCTTGATCAAATCTCTAATAAGCTCAAAATTCTTAAACTTGTTATTTCCCCTGAAACAACTTACTCGGTTGCATTCAGGTGTACAGCCCGTGGTGGTACTGTGTTTCGAAGGAAACCTATCTTTAAAATCAATAATGTTACTATTAAAGTAGTCAACTCTATTAAATATCTTGGGCTTATTATTGACAACCGGCTCTCTTGGCTCCCTCATATTGACTTTTTAAAAGAGAGAATTTATAAATTGTCTCTTCAGTTTAATAGAATTTTGTTTTCGAATTCTAACTTTAAAAATTTTAAATTGTGGTATTTTACTGTGATTGAGCCCATCATTATTTATGGTGCGGGGATTTGGGGTGGCTCGCTCACTTCTCGTCATATCCAAAAACTTAACGCTATTCAAAGAATTTACCTTTTAAAAATCACGAGGGTTTTTAGGACCTCACCCACCAACGTTTTACAAATCATTTCTGGTGCTCCCCCAATTCACCTTTCTGTTAATAAAGCTTTTCTTAAATACCAAATCTGGAAACTTCGAAACCCTGGATTTAATAATATTATTGTCATTCCATTGAAAATTTTATTTCTCTCCACTCTGTGGAAGCTCATAATAGAATTATTCTTTTTAATCAAATACAGGGGCCTAATGAGTGGGAGGTGTACACCGACGGATCCAAAATTGGAACCGAGACCGGGTTTGCGGTGTGCATTTTTTATCGAGGGTCCCTTTTTGGGACCTATTCTTTTAAATTAAAACCCTACAATACTGTTTTCCAGGCGGAACTGTCTGCAATCGGCTTCTCCGTCCTATGGGCGGTTGCTAAAAATGTTAAAATTAATATTTACACTGATAGTTTATCTTCCATTCTTTTCCTTAAAAGTCCTAACAATAAATCTGCCTATCTTAATTTAATTAAGAATAAACTCTTTATATACCGCAACTTTTATAATATTTTCTGGGTTAAGGCTCATAATTTTTTAATGATATTGCAGATCATTTTGCTAAAGTCGCTACTACTAATGGTGTTGAGGTGAGTGTCCCCGCCCCTCGCTCTTATGTCATCAAAATCCTTCAAAACAAATTAACTGAGGACTGGAAGAGTTGGTGGTCAAACTCTGATACTGGCTTAAGAGTCAAATCCTTCTTTCCCAAACCCAGTTTAGATATTAATCCCCATTCCAGTTACGTTACCCAATTCTTAACAAACCATGGCCCATTTGTTTCTTATTTGCATCGTTTCAAATTAAAAGCTACTCCCAATTGTCTTTGTTGGTTCTGTGGGGGACGCTGACCATTATGTTTTCGCCTGTCCTCTGACTAAAGATTTCCATTTGGTCTCTCCATCTCAAAATGCTAAAAAAGCCTGGTTCCAATCTATCGTCAAAAATCCCTCCATTCACTCTAAACTAAAATCGTGTATTAAAATTGCCTCTACAGTCCGGGATCAGATTCCTCAGGGAGGTTTGGTCGGTACTTTTTTGTGGTCACACACAAGCGGGTTTTTTTCCCTCCTCTTCCACAAACGTTTCCTGTCTTTTTTTTTCTTTTCTCACCCTCTTTTTTTTTCTCTTTATATCTCTAAACCCTATTTATATTTCACAATTTTTTGCAGCTTCCTGGTTTAACTCTTGGTTTACAGTATTAGTATACTTTCAGGTTAATTTCCTGTTTTTTTTTATATTTTTATTTTATTTTATTAATTTTTGTAGCAAAAATGATATCTCCAATAAAATCCAATAATCTATCCCTTTTCTCTCTTTATTTATTTTTAACTGCTGCTTTCTTCTTTTATGTTTCTTTAAAAAAAATGGGGGAGGAGATCCGGAAAAAAAAGTAATCCTCCTTTTGATGAACCATTTCCTTTTTCTGAAAACTGAAGAACCAAATGGCGGGAAAATATCAACAGGAAGTGGTGTGTCATCAACTGAAAATTTGATTCCAAAGAAACTGTTTTTTTTCTTAATGTAATTATTTATGCTTCCTGTTTTCTGTCTTTTTTTTGTCTTTATGGTGCATTTGTTTTGTATATTTTTATTATTTGTTTTGTATATTTTTATTATTTCTTTTGTATTTGTAAAAAAGTTGGAACTGTTTAAAATGTAAGCTTTGATTTTTTTTTCTTACAATAAAAACTGGATGTGAGGGTGGTTGTCTCCCGAGGGATCGGTTGTAGCTCTAAACCCTCTTCGGGTGAGCTCGGTTCCTCTGGGCATTCATCATCATCCAACAACTTCCCGATAGGACTTGCGGCTTGATGGCTATTTAGAGTACACCCATGCCGCGAAGGCACTATTCATTTACAAATATCCATGCCTTGTCCGGGATTAGAAACCAGGCCCTACGGCACAATACACAGCATCACTTTACGATGCACTTCATAATGTTGAACAATCCGTCAAATGCAGAGGATGAAACATGAGTCAACACTTCTCAAACTTCCACACGTTGTCAGTGATAGGATTTTGAGCCACGACACACACAAATTTAACATCCACTCTAGTACTCTTCACGGAGGATCTTCAGGGGCGATTATTCTATTTCGAGAAACCAAGGTACCCTAGTGGTCATGGAGTCGTGGTCGGTGGGCAGTAATTTCGAGCCTCAGTGCTACTTAAGACCCTCTGTGTAGAGGGGGCTAACACACGTCCAATCAGTCGAGGTTCAATATCCTCACACTGGCGTGGTGCAGAAGTTCTGTGGGGGAGATCTCACACAGATGTTGTCCTGGTCACTTAAACATGGTTCAAAATTACGAGATCAGTCCCCAATATCCCTCGTGTTGCTTTACAGTGCAAAGTAAATTAAAATCAAGTATTAAATCAAAGTCGACAACTCCGAACTTTTTTAGCGATCATGACCATTTATCTGTAACTTCAATTTTATTTAAATTTAATGAAAATGGATGATAGAATTTATTTTTCAATTTATTTGTTTTCACATGCCCAATGAAAGGCAATTGCTGAAGTAAAGAAATATTTTAAATCACGAAGGTAATTTATAGAAATTTAAGAATATATATTTTACTCTTATTTTTTTTTTAATAAAATATTATAGGAAGAATAATCCATTGCGGATATCGTTTGTAGGGAAAAACTACGACAGCTTAAGAAATTACTAAAATATATTTGATTTCCTAAAGAAAGCTTTGGATTTATACTTTTTTCTCTCAAGAGGCATTTTGCAGTAATATTTTGCCGTTGACTTCAATTTCTTGGAATCTAGTTTCAATAAGCTTGTCTACTGGGGACAGTTTTATAGACCTTTTCAAACAATTCATTATGTTCGTTCCCTTCGAGGTCTATAAGGAACTATTTTTCAATTATTTCATTTTCGTAAAAATTCCGATTTTATTTTGTGTTATATCCAGCTATAGTTTTTGAGTTTTTAACTGTTCTTTTTCTCTTTCCGTCTCTTTTTTCTTATTTCATATATATTTAAATTATCTACATAGTCCATATTTTTAAAAAAAATTTTAAAAACACATGGACATTTTTTTCCATCAAGCGATTTTTAACAAAACAGCTCATTCTGTTTATGGACGTGTAGATTAAGTATTATTTTCCCCTACCAATGAATCCCAAATAAATGTAGATATTAGTATATTCCTCTTCTATCTGTTTAAAATTGCTCAACTAAAAGAGTATAAATACAGATATACATATTTACCTTTTCAAACAATCAGTTTCTTTTATTTGTGAATGAGTAACTGTTTAGGAACGTCGCACTGTAAATCAACAAAGGGCTATTTTCGACAGACCTCGTAATTCTGAATCACGGTCAAGTGACAAGGACGACACTTGAGCTGGCACCCCATTCTCCTTACTTCCACATCGGGCCAACGCTAGGAATTCGAACCACAAAAGATTTAACCTCTCGTCGCGGTGGGTCTTCAGTGACATTTTGTTTTGAGTGAGTGAATATGAACGTCGTATGTTTAGCTACAAGAGGGCTTTTGGTAACTGACCTCGTTATTTTGAACCATTGTCAAATGAAGAGGACGAGACCTGAGCAGGCACCTCCTCTTCTAACTACCACACCACACAAACGAGAGTACGTTTGAGTTTTCAACAGATTTAACGTGCATCGCTCCCCTACACTGTCTTCAGCGGCACTAGGCTCGAACTCACGACATGCCTGCCACGAGTCCGTTATATTGGCCACTAGACTACCACTGCCACGACATTAAGCCTTGAACTCTGGATATGTTAGCCACGAGTTCGTGACCACGATCATTAGTTTACCGCGAACACATTTATCTACATTAGAACGTCATCTATCCGTATCAATTGGGACTGGACACCGTTCGGATACGCGATTGTTCGGTTAACCGAAAACAGAATGCGATCCCCGCAGTATATGAAACTGGACACTATACAGATATTGAAAATCATCACATGCGGGAAACGTGATTGAAGAAAAAGCAAAATAGGGGCAAAATGTCGTAATTTTACCTTGATTGGGGAAAAAAATCACTTATTTTTCGCTGTACCATTGTACACTTTCGTTTTTCCACAGCAAGGTCTCCGATTCTCTTCAGCAGCAGTAGTTGAGTAGGACAGCATTCTGATTGTTGTTCGTACCACTCCATAGCTGTCTCTAACGCAGAAACGCGTCAGCATTTGCTACTTCCGTTGTTGTTGTCCTTGTCTCCATCCGTTTCATCGTCGACCGGGTTGGATTCTTCTTGCATGGAAGTCAAAATCTCGTCATCATTTAGCATTTGAAATCCACAGTCTTCTGCATCGCATGTCATCCAGGTTTCTACATCAACAAAACTCAACAAAAGAGCACGTATACACTTCCTCACTTAGAAACAAACTGACTTAATACTCCGCGCAGATGTTTACCAAATCACACAAATTAAATTCCCCAAATATCCCTATTCTCAGGGTTGCCCGTCACTTTTGGCCTCACACGAAACAACTGTTGAGCATTGCACTGTTCGAAAACGTATCCGGACTTTGGTTCGGATATTTGACGCTCCGGATAATAAACGTTCGGATAAACGACGTTCTACTGTATTTTTTTAAAAAAAAGGTTCATTCATTTGTTTGTGCAAAATAACAATGAACGCTAGGGAATATTTTCAAAGCATTCCACCCAGTTAAACAATAAAAGAAAAAAAAGAGTTACTCCCCTCTATCTGCATAAAGGGGGGAGGCATTTGATCGAATTGTATTATGAAAGTACTTTGTGAAATACCATTTCATCATTCCAGGTTGCCGGAAATGTTGACATTTATTTGTTTCAATGGATTCTTCCTTTTCCTTTAATTATTATAATGCACTTTAGTTGTTCAACTGTAGTACACATATACACCCCCCCCCTCCTCCTAGAATGTTTGAAGGAGAGAAAAACATAATGGTTGACATTGATAGATTGAATAGAAAAGGTTTTTTTTTACTATTGTAGAAAGATCTTAATACTTGAAGAAGCTGTGACGTCACAATTCATATTTATCATCGAGGTGTTGTGGCTTTGAAATTCAGTTTACTTCATCTGCTTTATTCTCCTTTTCTCCTCTCACGTGACTTTCTTATTCTCAGAACTGACAAAATTGTTGCGTATTCGGAGGTCTGACAATGTAAAAAAGGCAGTTTTCCTTAAACTGGGGGCGTAACAACCCTACAAGGGGGGCGCAAGCATATTAAAAAGTCAAAAACAAAAGATTTAAAAAAATTATTAATTTAATGAAAGCAAACAGACAAATAATGAACATTCTGACAAAATAAAAAATAAAATACACATTTATCCTGATGTAAGCCACTTAAAAATATATAATTGCTGCGCAATGCATTTTATAATTAATTTAACAATTTTTAGTAAAGAACAAGTTCATTAAATACCAGTGACCCAATGGGCTTCTCTTATATAAAATTATATGCAAAAACAAGATATGAATCATTGGCATGGCCAAGTAATTTTAGCGCGTTTTTCACATGTTGTATATTTTTTTACAATAATGCAACTAATGAACTTTTTAATAACAGAAAGTAGTGTACTGTACCACTCCTCCAAATGTACTACTATTGAGATGAAAAGAAATAATGACACAAATTTGTATCAGCACTATAAAAAAGCAAAAACTAGCGAAATTCAGAAACATTTTTAGGAAAATTCGGGAAAACTATGGGAAAATTTAAATATGATTCGGCTCATCTAGGGCACAAATGCGACCCAATGCCGAAACCCCGAGGTCAATGGGTTGCTTATTGGACGAGAAAAAGGTACGACAAAATATGGAACGAAGACGAAGACGAAATTTGCGTCCTAATAGCGCTTTTGTTCCACTACGTGAAAAACGCGCTAATTAACACTTACCTTGATAATTTGTATGGTTTATAACTAATCCCTGAAATGCCTATTAAAAATCACGCGATCTCCCCAATGCCATCGTTTAATTCGTAGGCGAGTGTATTTGATGTTTTGGGAAGAGGGAGGGTGGCGTAGAAAAGGAATAAAAGCAAGTCCTCTGAAATAAGTCAATCCTGCACAAACACTGTCAAGGCGAATTTTTTGCATTCCAAAGCCTTCGAAATAATTTTATGGAGCGCAGTTCATAAAACATCATACTTCGATAAAGACGTATATATACGTCCGAGACAATCAGCGCATTAGATGAGCGAAACGTTTATATACGCCGGCTACACTTAAGAGAGTTAAAGTCGTGTTGTAGGTTAAGCGCTGAAGGTAAAGTCTTATTGAATTCAATTCATTGTTATTGTATGGAAGGGGGCGCGATTAAAATTATGATTGAATATTGGGTCGCAAATATTGAAAGTTTGAGAAGCACTGAAATAACGTCAATGGAAAGGTGCCATAATGCGCTTTGACGTAACCTCCCACTTCTACAAAACCGATGTTCGGAAGGTGAAGAGACACTTTGAAAAATGTATAACTCTGAATAGTGGCTATGTAAAGAAGTTTTAATGGTAACAAATAAAAATTTACTTTCACATCTCAATAACTTTTAATATAATTTAAAACTTTACGATAACCTCGTCAGTATCATGATATATCAATTTTAATATCTATATCTTGCAATTTTTGTATACTTTTTGTGTCCTTTACTTTATTTTCATTCTTATTTCAGCAATAATGTTGCCTAATTTACATAATTTATTACTATTTAATTGTACCTTCATAATGAGATAATCCAAGTCTTTTTTAATTCCTACTATTATATAATTCACTCTCTTCCTATATTATATATATATCTTGTTCAAATTTTCAGTCGTTAATAAAATGCTTTCTATTTATCCCCATTCAAGTTCAAATACATATTTTAGTTTTGTAGTGGATGAGACTTGGTGATAATACACAGTTTTTTCAAACATTAATTCATTAATTAAATTTAAAAAGTTAATAAATAGTTACCAAAAATAATAGTTCAACACCATATATAGAAACGAAAATGGAAAATTGCAAGGAAAATCGCTTTGTATTTTGTCAATATTGTGATTCTATTATTTGTATATACATATGTATATATATTAATTGCAAATATTTCATAAAAAGTAACTAAAATAATTTTTTTCTTTGTTGACCTAAATAGGAATTGACTAAAAAAAAAACCTTTTATGTGTTACTTGTATTTACTTAAATCCTTTCTCTTAGACAAAATTCATGTTCGAAAATCGATAAATTTATAACATTGCCTAGAATCGTTTATATACGTTTTCTTTCTACATAAAAATAAACGTTTCAAGATTGAACTTGATGGGCGCAAGTTTTTAGCAATATCTTAAATCTTAATTCTGTGCTTTATTACGAAGAGCATCATTTTTGCAGAATATCTTCTTCAGAAGTCTCAAATGAAAGCTGAATTCCAAATTTAAGAGTTTGTCCAGTTGCAGTAGAGCACAGAACCTTAATTTTAAGGAAGACTTAAATGGAAATGTATTGCAGAGAAAATTGAGCAACTGGTTTGTCTCAAAACTTTTTTCATCCATTATTCAAGGGTTAATTTACATTTTTCCATGCTCTCGCTTTTCATGCTGTTATTTACAAGACTTGAAGTTTTTTACATACTATAATGCTTTGTTTATTTTATATATAAATAAATCACACAATGGGGGAAATTCGCGACTGACTGGCACCAAGCGAGTAATCACGTGACAAATTGGGCAACAATTACACGTGCTTTTCAATACCGTGTTAAACCTGTGCAGTAAGTTGTTGACATTCTTGTGCTGTAATTTTATCTAATTAAAATATATTATATCATTATATTTTATGCATTATTCTAGTTTTTATATTTGTTAGGAAAAATTCTTAACAACTTTTTTGTAAAATTTCTGTTTCTTTCTTATTTATTTATCTAATTAGGTATTCGTCCGCTCCACCTAGTGTTAGATAGTGTATTTATGTATAGTTCTCTCTTGATACACTTAGATTAGCTGATAGTTATTTTAGTTCTTAATTAATTTTGTAGTTCTTTATTTTATATTTTTGCGCAAGAATGGCTCACAGTATAGGAACAAAACCCCTTCTTTTAAAAAATTTCAATTTATGTGAAGTTCTCCGATATAGCGAGAAATTTTCCAGTGCCACTGGAAATCAGAGTTTCACTGCCAATGTTAGGAAAGGATTGAAGTTATATGAAACCAAGTTTGTAAGCCCCATATCGTTTACTGAGCCTGATTGCTCAGTGAATGATTATTTCTTTATCACAGGCTTTGTCAAAGCAGAGATGAAGAAAAGAGTAAAATACAAGCCATCTGTTCAGATCAGAACAACTTCTGAGGTAAGTTATAAATTTTCTTACTTCTCTTATAATTTAGATACCTTTTGAAAGTATTATGATTGCATTGGGCTATTCACTTATGTTTGCTTTAATTTAACTCATTGTTTTGAAGTACAAAATAGGTTTTTAATAATATTAACATAGGTTTTTAATAATATTTACATTGTTATTTATCATTGAATTATAAGTTGATTCTAAAAGATTAAAAGTAATGGCAGCTATTCAAATTTAGCAGTTTTTTAAACATCTGTAAAAGAAATGTGAATGGGCAAATTTATATATATATTTTTAATAGGTTCATTATCAATAAGTTTATAATTTGAGTCTTATTTTTTAGAGTAGCATTGAATATCAATTACATTGTTTTCTATTGTAATGAATATACATTATTAAGCTTTTGTCATTATATTGATATTGCTTTTTATGAGTAAATCTTCTAATTTGATTCCAACACGTTAAATGTAAAGGCAAGTAATGCCTAACCATTTTAAAAAAAAAATGTAAATTTTTCAATTAAAATTTCAATTTAATGCAGAGTAATGTTATGTTTACATTAAGATTCTCACAAATTTTTACTAATTTTTCTGATAAGGCATATTATTTTTAAATCAAATACTTAATGATGTGTTTTTATATTAAAAAAAACTGTTAATTTTCACTTTTTTAAAATTCTCATGCATATAATTTAATTATTTAAATTTTAACTTATGGTCTTTTGATAAAATAATTGACTTTAAATTAAGCCGTAAATTAACTTGGCACAAATTTTTCAACATTTGTTAGTCAGTAGAATAATAAGTAAATACCAAAAACTTATATAAGTTTACGATCTTATTTTAGAATTTATTTCTTTAATATTTAATATCTTTTTTTTAAATTTTAGGTTATAAGTGCAGCATGCACTTGTCCTGCTGGGGTACTCCAGCATTTTGCAAGCATGTATTTGCTTTGCTTCATGCAATTTCTGATTATGCAACAAAAAAAATGTATGAAGCCCCAACGCAAAAATTGCAGACTTGGCACCAGCCAAAACCAACGAAGATGGTTTCTGCAAGTGTTGAAAGCATCTTTATGCATGAACCACCAGTTCAAGTGGAACATGAAATTGAGTTTGATTTCGCAGCAGCTCCTTTTTTTACCTCTCCCTTGATGGAAGTGAGCCAAAATGTGCTGGAAATCAAACTGAAGGAAACCATTCCTCTTCCAGCATCTGTGTGCAGTGGGAAAATTTCAAACCACTTGCCACAGATGGGCCTGGATGGAATTTTATTTTACCATGAGAACTATTGTAAAAATATTGATGAACTTACAGCCCTGGAAGAAAGAACGGTAGAGCAGAATTGCAGTGAGTGGCGGTTTGAAAGAAAGTTGCGACTCACTGCAAGTGATACTAAGCAAATTATTTGTAGAGTGGCTAATTTTGAAGCATTAGCAGCTCAGATTTTTTTTAAAAAAGATGAAATGTTGGCAAACATACCTGCTGTAAGGTATGGATTGGAAAATGAGGATTATGTCCGGCATACAGTGCAACAGCGTAATCCTCATTATGTAGTCCGGAAAACTGGTCTAGTTGTTCATCCTATAGAGCAGTATATTGCTGCTTCTCCTGATGGATTGATTAGATCAGGTGAGGACTACATGATAATGGAAATAAAATGCCTTTACAATCCGGAGGGTCATTCTCTACAAGAATTAATTAACAAAAGACATGACTTTTGTCTTGCGAACAACAATGGCATCATTTCCTTAAAAAAAACTCACACCTATTACTATCAAATACAGTGTCAGTTAGGTGTGAGTAATTTAAAAAAATGCTTGTTTGTCATTTTAATAAATAAATCGAAGTCAAGACATAATATTTATTCCGAAGTCATACAATTCGATGATAATTTGTGGGAGGAATGTTTACAAAAATTAAAGAAATTTTTCTTTAATTTTTACCTTCCACAAATTATTAACTTCTAAATTATTGCTAATTATTCTTTACTTTTAAAAATTAATGTCATTTATTTCTTTAAATTAAAATGAATTATTCTTAAGGTGAATGATACAATTGCAAAAAGTAACAATTTTTAGAAATTAAATTTAATTTTATTATTTGCTATCGCATTTATTTAAAATACATGTTAAACTTGTAAAAAAGTTAATTTCTTAGTCTGTGTATGTAGAATATTAGTTAATATGAAAATTTTGGATACATGTAGAGAATTACCTTTTGGTGAAAGTGTTTTTTTCCATCATCTTTCATCGTTTGTTTGATCTTCATCATTTTTTTTTTTTTTGAAATCTCAGTGGCTAATTCTTTAAAATTGGCTACTCAAGAAGTATCTTAGTTTTTAATAAATATTTTTTATTTGTAAACTTTTTTTCTAATCACCCCTCGTAATTATGGATATTATAAAAAAATTTTTTAACGTTTTCTTGATATTTATGTGCAATTATTACTGTGTAATTTTTTCCATTTTTTAAAAAATGTAAATTTTTAAAATTTTGTGAATAATATTTGCAAAATTACACCTCATATTGTTTTATTAAATATAAACATTATATGAAATGCTTTCATGAATTGCATATTTTATAATAGTATGGCTTACCAGTGTGTCACCTCATACTGTTTTATTGAATATAAACATTATATGAAATGCGTTCATGAATTGCATATTTTATAATAGTATGGCTTACCAGTGTGTCACTCATACTGTTTTATTGAATATAAACATTATATGAAATGCTTTCATGAATTGCATATTTTATAATAGTATGGCTTACCAGTATCGGATATTTGAAATGATCCTGTAATATTTTGTGGTTTGATTTACAACCAATACTATAAAAAGTTCTTAAATTTTTTCCTTTGTACTTATATGCCCGTTCTTCACACGGGTGTGAATTTATGTATATCAAACATGTTGTGAATGAATTTTCTCATTTTTTCCAGTACTTCCATATTTACAGATGAAAAGTAACAATTTTCTATAAAATATATTATATTTACATCAAGTTTGCCTACCTCCATTTAAAATTCAAATTAATAATTTATTTCATTGTCAGTCAGTTCTTTGATGAAAATGAATTTTATTTTTACAATGTATTGCATATAAAGATATCTTAAATGATTCTAATAAAATGTAACATTCTCCATTTGTGACTGTCTGATTTACTTAGTGGAAATTTTTTTTAGCAATGACTTTTTATATATAAAGAGTAAAATTTAATTAAGTACTTGTAATTAATTTATTTTATTTATTAAAGCATATTGTTAATTCAATAATTTATTTTTTACTGTTTTTTGTTGACAAAATCAGAAGAATCAATTGTTGTCTTGAGGTATGATACGAGTTGGGGGTCTTTCGACGATGGACACCCCCTCCCTGAAACTTTTTTGTGTGTGCATCACTTAGCATGTTATAAAAAAACTCGGTAGAGGAATTTAGATGAAACTTCTGTAACACTGTAATATTGATACATTTATTTCACAAATAGAAGATAGATTTAGAAGTATGCCAAATATTAATTCTGATTTCAAAACCTGCGAAAACACACAAGATATATTGCAATACATGCTAAATAATTTAGTTAGTTCTACATGTATTAACTATTTTAATATTTTTTTTAAGTTGCAGTTACTATAGCAAGTGCTGAGAGCTCTTTCAGCATATTAAAAAGTTACCTTAAATCATGCATGTGTACAGAAAGCTTAAATGCACTTGCTATATATGAAGCATCGCTATAAAAAATAACATTACACAATACAGATGTGCATGTGGGTATACGACACTTGGATCACAAATTAATATTAATGCAAGTATGAACGATATTAAAAATTCACACATTACAATTTTTTATAACAAAATCAATAACTTTTTTCTTTGTATGAAGTGCCTATAACATGTTGATCTACTTTATTTAAAGTTTTCTTTGTTAATCTCATAATAGAGTGAGTTTTTATGAAAGTTTTTGATTAATAATAAATATTTATCCATTGAAAATGAATTTTATTCTTACAAGACAGATGGAAAAAATACAATATATATATATATATATATATATATATATATATATAATATATATATATATGTATATATGAAAAGTCGCATAAATTTCCATTCACAATTAAATTAAAAATGTATCATGTAAACAAAACATATTTCTGTACAATTCAAATGATGAATAACATTTTAAAAAAACAGTGAATCACAAGATTGTTGCATTAGATTTAATTGGCATAAGTCACTTTGTTTTTAAAGCTAAAAAGTACCCTTTTTAAAATATACTTTTTTGATATACTGTCAAAATATAATTTATATTAACCTTTTAAACGCCGCACTATGATTAAAAGGTAACAAACTAAATTTTGATAAAAATCAAGTTAAAATTGAAACATAAGATCTATAAAAGAAAAGATTTTTAGCATGTTCCAAAAATGGAACATTGGCGGGTCCCATTTAGTATTTTCACACGTTTCTTAAGAGTACAACCAATGACATTTTAATTTAAAAATCAATTATTATATACATTTTTAAGAAGAAATCTTAACTAGAGGTGTTATTTAACATTTCCCAACAGGGTTTCATCATTCACCCCCCCCCCCCCACTCGTTGGAGGGGCATGATACCCAACAAACAATTGAAATGGGCCTTAAAATCTAAAAATTAAAATGGAATTAAAGAACTAAAAGTTTGCGTGTGAATGAGAAAAATCTATCATTTTTTCCCAGCAGAGTTTTTTAAATGTACCCCAATGGGGGGGCAGGTTCCCCGATGGGTGTCCCCTGTTGGCGCCACATCTGAACTAAACTTTTAAATATAATTCCAAAATAAAACATTAAGTTGAAAGTATAACTTATAAGCAAGACATTTCAGCAAATTACAATCACTTATTAGAAACAATAAAGGAAAACATCAATAGGACAATGAAATAAACAAATAACCTTCATATCAAAATTCTCAAAGCTAATATAATAAAGCAAATGAAAAAAATACAGATTTACCAAAATTCTTTAAAATGAGAAATAAAGACAAAATATATTATTGTTTTTCTTATATGTGTTCTTTTATGTCCTAAACTATTTTTATTGTCCATGTATAGCTATAAAAACATTTCTCAAGCAATCTTTTTTCGCACTGGAGGCATTTTTTCGTTGTGCTATTCTGACATACATGAGGTATTTTATAATTTCATCATCATCTATGCTTGCAGAAATTTTGATTTTGCCACAAACATCTACTGGTAGAACAGATTGAAAAGTATCTTCATTGATATCTTCCTCGTCAGTCAAACACCCACTTTTTTCTAGGGGAAACTGACACATATCAATAGGTTCTTCATCATCTGATTGTGCATAAAAATATTCCAAAGCCTCTTCTACAGTCTGGAATGGCTTTGAATGGTGACATCTTATCAGCGTAATGGATATTCACTGACAAAACACAAAATTAATATAAAACTATATTACGAGACGTTCCTCTCCAAATAAGACATACGCTACATCTTACTATCAACAAACGCACATGGTAGTTTTGCTGTAAACATAGTAACTGCATTGTGTGAAAAAGTATACCTTTACACTCCAATGTTCCATTTTTGGAACTCAGTTACAGCAACACATAGCACAAATTATGTACACATTTAATTCATATATATTTCATGTCACTTGAATTAATGGCTTATGGAATTTACAAAACATGCTTACAATGAAAAACACTATTTACATTATGGAGGCTTCTGTAAGGTAAAGCTCCCTCAAAATATTTATATTGTTTAATTCGGCCAATAGCCCTTTCCACTATAACTCTCCCGTTTGACAACTGGCAGTTACTAACCATTTCTGATATGTTGAATTGAATCTTATCTCTTAGGAAGATAGGACATAATAACTTGCAACCAATACTTTCTAATTCATTTGCAATTAAGAAACCCTTGTCAGCCATTACAACATCATTTGGCTCTAAAAGGTCCATCAGTTTACTTTCTATAAAGAGTTGTTTGTCGGATATGCTCCCACAATACAACTCCGATATAAAACTTATTGCACCATTTGGTGTAATGCCGATCATCCCTTTTATGGTATTAGCATTCTTATAATGACTAAAAGTCATTTGCTGCTCCTCAGGACTACTGGGTTTCTGAATTGCAAATTCAGTGCAGTCCACAATTATCCTTACATCCTTAAAAATGCATTCGAAATGTTGGTGGCATATATTCAATTACCTGACTTTTTTTTGAAATATAGGGTACATTTTTAATTAGAAAAATATAACCTCTGTGACGAAATTGAAATCCCTTGACACAGTTGAATCTGAAATATCAAACAAAACTGACAAAAATTCATTAGAAATTCCAG
>BMAO01029865.1:0-19361 GCA_019973975.1 Trichonephila clavata | reverse complement strand
GCGGGACTTAAGGGACGTGATAGATAATTATTTCCATTTTTAAACTATTAGACGCACAGTCTTTATATTTGATAAATAGATTTCTTTCATAGAATAGAGATCAGCTATAAGAAATTTTTTGAAAACAGTCCTCTAAGTGGCGTTTCAGGGATTAAGTGGCGTAATAAATAAATATTTCGTTTTTAAACTACTTGACCTACCTGCTTGAAAATTGGTAGGAATGTTTCTTTCATGGGAGTAAATATCCGCTACAAAACAGGTTTGGAGGAAATTTACCCACTAGGGGTGTTGCGGGGCGGGGGTTTAAGGGGCGTTATAAATTCCGATTTTTAAGTTATTGGACGTACAGTCTTGAAACTTAGTAAGCAGATTCCTCTCATAGGGTAGAGATATGCTACAAAATGGGTTTCGTGGAAATTGCCCCCCAAGTGGCGTTGCGGGACTTAAGGACGTGATAGATAATTATTTCCATTTTTAAACTATTAGACGCACAGTCTTTATATTTGATAAATAGATTTCTTTCATAGAATAGAGATCAGCTATAAGAAATTTTTTGAAAACAGTCCTCTAAGTGGCGTTTCAGGGGATTAAGTGGCGTAATAAATAAATATTTCGTTTTTAAACTACTTGACCTACCTGCTTGAAAATTGGTAGGAATGTTTCTTTCATGGGAGTAAATATCCGCTACAAAACAGGTTTGGAGGAAATTTACCCACAAGGGGTGTTGCGGGGCGGGGGGTTTAAGGGGCGTTATAAATTCCGATTTTTAAGTTATTGGACGTACAGTCTTGAAACTTAGTAAGCAGATTCCTCTCATAGGGTAGAGATACGCTACAAAATGGGTTTCGTGAAAATTGCCCCCAAGTGGCGTTGCGGGACTTAAGGGGCGTTGTAGATAATTATTTCCATTTTTAAACTATTAGACGCACAGTCTTTATATTTGATAAATAGATATATTTCATAGATTAGAGATCAGCTATAAGAAGGTTTTGTGAAAACAGACCTCTAAGGGGCGTTGCGAGGGATTAAGTGGCGTAATAGATAAATATTTTCGTTTTTAAACTACTTGACCTACCTGCTTGAAAATTGATAGGAATGTTTATTTCATGGAGTAAATATCCGCTACAAACGGGTTTGGAGAAAATTGCCCCCCAAGCGGTGTTTCGGGGGGTTGAGGGCAGATATAAATAATTATTTCTATTTTTAAACTATTAGACTCACAGTCTTGAAATTTGGTAAGCAGATTCCTCTCATAGGATAGAAATACACTACAAAATATGTTTGTGATAATCGACCCCTAGGTGGCGTTGCGGGGGTTCAAGGGTCGTTATTGATAATTTTTTTGTATTTTTAATTAATTGGACGCACAGTCTTCAAATTTTGCTAAGCAGATTCTTTTCATAGAGTGCAATTCCCCTACAAAATTGGTTTTGTGAAAACAGACCCAGAAGTGGCGTTGCGGGGGCTCAAGTGGCGTTATAGACAATTATCCCCATTTTTAAACTGTTAGACGTACAGTCTTGAAATTTGATAAGCAGATTCCTTTCGTAAAGTAGAGAACCGCTACAAAATGGTTTTCGCGAATATCAACTACCAAGTGTAATTTCCGGAGTTTAAGAGGCGTAATCGATAAATATTTCCATTTTTAAACTATTTGATCATCCTGCTTGAAAATTGGTAGGCATGTTCCTTTCATGGAATAGAGTTCCTCTAACAAAGAGTAAAACGAAAATTGACCCCTAAGGATGTTTGCGAGGGGTCAAGAGGAGTTACAGAAAAAAATTAATGTTTTTAATTGTTAGACCCATATACTTGAAATTTGTTAAGCATGTTTCTTTTGTTGAATAGAGATCCACTAAGAATGTATTTTAAGCAAATCAAGTTCTTAAGGGGGTGCAGGGGTTACTGGGCGTATTAACAAAAAAAATTACTTTTTTCGAGCTACAAGGACTATAATAATGAAATTTGGTTTGCATTTTTCTTTTGTTGAATTGAAATCCTCTAAGAGCGGTTATATTGGAAAACGGCTCTCAACGGGATTACGGGGATATTGATAGTAAAACTTTTTTTCTGTTAGATTTAGACTTGAAATTTGGCTTGCATGTTCAATTTACGGAGTAGAGATCCACCGAAAATTGGTTTTGCGGGAATCCACTTGGTTTTTGGGTTAGGAAAGAGCAAATATCATTCTATACTTCAATTTTAGAGATTTTTAGAAAATACAAATTAGATGAGTTCTGCCCTTTTTTTTTTATCAACAGGTGACAGTTACAGGTATAAGTATATTTTTCAATTCAATCGAATTCTTAATGCTAGGACTTAGATATCAATAATTTATACATATATATAAGCAGTACAAATTTATAAAACATCATGAAATACTCAGCGAAGCGGGCGGGTAACAGCTAGTAATCCTTATATAGCCTTCTGAATGTCGTGCCTTCTCGGAATGAACATTACGCTACCCCGCTGTTTTTCCGGTCGGACTAGTCGCGGTAAGACCATCCCACATGAATCAGAACACAAGGTCGGTGTGCTCAGAGTTCTATTCTGAATTCTTCCACGGCCCGATGAATGTCGTGCCTTGTCGGAACGAACATTACGCTACGGCGCCACCTATACCGGGTGGACGCGTCACGGTAAGACCATCCCGCATGAATCAGAAATCAATTTCGGTGGGTCCAGAGTTCTGTTCTGAATCTTTCCACGTCACGATGAATGTCGTGCCTTGTCGGAAAGAACATTACGTTACGCCGCCTCATATCCAGAGAGGACGGGTTCCGGTAAGACCATCCCGCATGCAACAGAACGCAAGGTCGATGGGTCCAGAGTTCTGTTCTGAATCCTATAAACATGCATTTAGTTGTTGCACGGAGTGTCAATAGATGTGAAAACCAGATAGATGTTGATAATTTTCATTCAAACTTTATGGAATTTCAAATACTAATACTAAATGTTCTAAGTATTCACTTCTATCGGCAATCTCTATAACTGCCAATTTTTAATCACGAGGAGATTAAAATTTTCCAAACTTTTTGTAATTGAATTTGTCTTTGAAATTCAGCGTTACTAAATACTTATAAAAAAGCTACAACAAATATAATTTCTGTCGTCTATGAAAAATCGTATGTTACACATGTCCAAAAATGAGCTTCAGAACTAAAAAAAGAGTGCGGGGCGGTACATACGGTAGGTTTTACCGACCGAGCGAGGAAAAAAATTATGCAGTGCTCAAAAACATAATTATTTGTATATCAAATCTAATTTATTCAATAATATTTATGACAGGGGGGTGGGGTTTAGCACTCTTTCTCCGATTATTTGCGTATTACTTCAAAAGTAACGTCAGATCTGATGCATACATACATTTAGTTCAGCTACATGATTGAATTTTAAGAAACGCTTGAACAAAAATGAGCATAAAATAAACTTTGTCACTCGGAAATTAATTGGCGAAATAGAGAATACTATCCTCCAATGAAGTATTACATTATTTCTTTCACACATAGCTTTATTTGGAATCCCGTTCTTTCGAAAGTTAAGGACGCTGTCCAAACAACGATTTTTCTTAATTAAAATAAGACAAATAACTTATCCAGGAAAATTCTTATTTTTTTTTTACAAAACTAATTATAAAAGAAATTACAGACATTACTATTTAAAAATTGTACAATACAAGAGAGTCTTCCCGCGTGCATCAGAACGCAGGGTTGGTGGGTCCAGAGTTCTGTTCTGAACCCTTCCACAGCCCGATGAATGTCGTGCCTTGTCGGAAAGAATATTATGCTACGCCGCCGCATATACCAGGCGGATGGGTCTCGGTATGAACATACCGCATGAATCAAAACGCAAAATCAGTGGGTCCAGAGCTCGGTTCTGAATCCTTTCATAGCTCGATGAATGCCGTGCCTTGTAGGAACAAACGTTACGCTTCCCCGCTGCATATATCGGGCGTACGGGTCACGGTAAAATCATCCCGCATGCATCAGAACGCAAGGTCGGTGTGTCCAGCGTACTGTTATAAATCCTTCCACAGCTCGACTAATGTCGTGCGTTGTCGGAACGAACATGAAATTACTCCGCCGCGCATTCCGGGAGGACGGGTCGCGGTAAAACTATCCAGCATAAATGAGAACTTAAGGTTGGTGGTTTATGGAATTTCAAATATTAGTACTAAAATTTCGAAGTTTTCACTACTATCGGCGGTCTCTATAACTGCCAATTTTTTTTTTCTCGAGCAGACTAAAATTTTCCAAACCATTTGTAATTGAATTTGTCTTTGAAATTCAGCGTTAGTAAATACTTATAAGGACGCTAAACAAATATAATATCTGCCGTCTATCAGAAATCGCATGTTACAGATGTCCAAAAATGAGCTTGAGAGCTGAAAAGAGAAGAAAGGGGGGTGGGTACATACGGTGGGTTTTACCGACCGAGCAAGGGGAAAAAATTATGCAGCGCTCAAAAACGTAATCATTTGTTTATCAAATCTATTTTATTCAATATTCCGTGGGACAGGGGTGGGGTTTAGCACTGTTTTTCCGATTATCTGCGTATTACTTCAAAAGTGACGTTAGATCTGATGCATACATATATTTAGGTCAGCTACATGATTGAATTTTAAGAAATGCTTGAACAGGAATGCCATTAAAATAAACTGTGTCACTCGGAAATTAATTGGCGAAATAGAGAATACTATCCTCCAATGAAGTATTACATTATTTATTTCGCACAAAGCTTTATTTGGAATCTTGTTCGTTCGAAAGTTAAGGACTCTGTCCAAAATACGAATTTTCTTAATTAAAATAAGAAAGAGGACTTATCGAGAAAAATTCTTATTTTTTTGCAAAACTAATTATAAAAGAAATTACACACATTATTAATTAAAAATTGTACACAAAACAAGAGAGTCTTCCCGCATGCATCAGAACGCAAGGTCGGTGGGTCCAGAGTTCTGATCTGAATCCTTCCACAGCCGGCTGAATGTCTTCCCTTTCGGAACGAACATTACGCTACGGCGCTACAAACATTAAGTGCACAAAGAATTTGTATTTTTTTATACCCCGATATTATGAATAACCTCGTATTAACAAACAAAATGTTCGGTCCCGATGCATTCATTAAATCGGGGTACGACTGTATTTACTTGATTATTTCGATTTCGAAAACTAAATTATATTATATCGATTTCCTTAATTGCAGTAATATTTTAAATCGTTTGGTTATTTGTATTTTATTTTTTCAATTGACTAATGACTGTGTGTGATTCTGTCAATTAAGAGAACCAGGACATGCTCGAAGGAGTAAAATGCCAAAAATAAGTCTCTTTGTTTATGGGATATATTTCTTTTAAAATTTCCAATAGTAACTTAGATTTTTTGGTTATATTAATAAATATTTTAATCATTCTGTAGAAATACAAAAATAATATTTTAGTTTTAAAATTTTTTGTTTTGTTTCTGTTTAATTTATGTTTGACATAATTTTTGAGATCTCATAATGCATGCTTAAGTTTAGATACCCTTTTTCAACAAATATATCTCATAAATATGTAAAGTATTTTTGCACATATGTAAAACAATACACAAAAATAGAGTAAACGTGTTTTTTGTAAAATATTTAGATATAGTTTTTTTTAAAAAAAATTATAAAACTTTGCAAAATTTGAAAATTTTTATTTTGTTCCTCTTTTTATACGTGAAACTATTTTTTTAAAAAACTATGTACTTTTCGACTAAAAAATAGGTTTACTACATGCACAGGCATCCTGTATATAAGTAAAAAGAATTTGGAATCATATAGTGTAATAGTTTTTTTTAAAGTGCACCTATAAAAGCAAAAAAAAAAATATGCTTTGGGAAAAAAGTAAAAAAAACTGAACATTTTTTTTAGTAAACGTTTGTTTACATTTTTGTCAATTACTTTTTTTCTCTTTTATGGTTAAATGTTATACATTTTGCGATTAAAAAACTGAGCACAATTTTTAATACTAAAACTTAAAAAGTCAATTTTTTTTAATGTGTATGCTGTCTTTGTTCCTTTAACGCAGGGGTCGGCAACCTTTTGGCTGTGGCGGGCCAAGCCACTCTACCCTAGGATTCAGCTTGTCACTCAGTAGGACACTTTTGAAACAATTCGATTCACGAGATAATTCCTACAGAGTTAGAGAATAGAAGTCTATACAATACATATTACAGTTTTATGAAGAATTTTACATCATTTTAAAATATTTCTTAACATAAAAATAAACAGCACAAAATATAACTGCTTCTTCAACAAAAATTTAAAAATTTAAATTGTACATATATTATGTATTTTTAAACATATTTATTTAAATAAGAAACATACAATATAAAATGTGTAAGTATTTCTGTTCATTATAATTAAATTAAAAGATAAATATAAGTTTTAATGCGAACCTAGTGCGCAGATAAAAAGATAAATATAAAATTTTTAATGCGCACCGCCCTACTTTTATATCACAAAATTAGAGGTATAATTTGTAACTTTCAATGTGACACAATTCTGAGCATTTAATTGTTAAACCATTTCTTTGAGGACTCGAAATATTTTTCATACGAGGAAAGATTTTTTTACTTAGATATGCAGAATTAAAAGCGGAAAGCAGGGTTCACGTAATTTTCTCATTTCAAACAATTAAATCTCGCCAGCAATGGCATTCAATAATTTACAAAATGGCTGTAAATTTATTTTTAAAGTCATCTTTCAAATTTTCTAGTAATTACATTAATGTTTATAATTCTGGAGATGTTTGTCAAATAAAATCGATTACAAATTTATTATTAAATTCCTTCCCCTCAAAAATTTACAAATATGCTGAGTAGTGCAGAGTGCCACTGAGAATTATACCGCGCTATGGCATGCGTGCCATAGGTTGCCGACCCCTGCTTTAACGTGTTAATTGTTTCATTGTATTAATGTGTGTGTGTGTGATTCCTGAGATATTAAATAAATAAACAAACAACAACTAATTTAAGCTTACATAAACATTGCTGTTGTTCTACCAAAGATTTTATTTTCACTGTATCAAGTGTCTAGTTGGGTATGTGCAGATTATCTAAGTAATTTAAAAAATGAAACATTTTTTGCTCTTTAACAAATCTTTCTAGTTAATGTGCATATTTCCTGGCTAATTTACAGATTGACTGGTTTGTGCACTTTAGCAGTAACTTAAACAACGTCTTTAATTTTATTACTATTCTTTTCGTCAAAAAATTTGTGTTTACGCTCAACTGTAATAAAAGAATTGAAAAAAATTTCCTTTTTTTTGGATTCCGGTGTTGTTTTTTGTCTGTACAATGTTAACTGACACACACCAGTTGAAATGGAAATTTTCTCCAATTTTAGGAAACCATAGCCATGTCTGAACTACATAGTTTATATTTTTTTTTATCTATACTACAATTTTACTCGGACTTCATCAACAGATTTTGTAAAACAACGTTCTGAAATAAATATTTTTACTTTATTGAATTGGATTTTTGGATTTATATTTTTCACACATTGATAGTTTCTTCTGTATTTTTTAATGAAAACTATTTTTTTTAAATGTATGCTTTAAAAATGTTTAAAGATTTTTTTTGCAAAACTTTAAACTAAAAAATACCTGAAAAAACTAATTTAATATGCTTAATTCTTTTTAGAAAAACGTATTTTTTTAATGTTTTCTGGAATATGCGCGGAAAATCGGAACTATGAGTTAAAAATATTAAGTTGTAAGAAAACGGAAGGGAAATGCTAGTTTTTTAGTAATTCTTAATATGTTTATTTTTGAAAAGTATTTTCTTTTTTTTTAAACTGTTTTCGAGTGGCGGTGGTAGAGCCTAGTGGTCATGGTCCGAACTCTTGGGGTGTGTGCTATGGGTTTGATTCCTGATGCCACTGATGACCCGACTTGTAAAGAAAGTAATGCATGTTAACTCTGTCAAGGCTCAAGGTTATCTCGTTGGTGCGCTGGGGAAGGTTGGAGAGTTAGTTAACAGGTTCGGTCTTTTCCGTTACTCGACCGTTTTTCAAAATACGATGTCTGCCGCCAACATCCCCCGCGTTGCTTTTGAGAGCGGTCTTAAAAAACACTTACTCATTTGATTATTTTGTATCTATCTTTTAATCAAGAAACAAAATAAAATAATGCAATTACACATGGAAAAGATTTTTTTTTTATTTCGTTTGAGTTGGAAGCCAGGTAACTGACTTGTCATGAGTTCGAGCCTAGTACCACTAAGGACACGCTGAGTAGATGCGCTGATGCACGTGACATCTGTCGGGGCTCAAACGTCCATCCGTTAGTGTGGTGTGTAAGTTAGGAGAGGGGGGGAAGGGTGCCAGCTCAGGAGTCGTACTCTTCACATGAACATGGTTCAAAATAGCGAGCTCCGTCACTAATAGCCCTCTTGCAGCTTTGTAGTGCTACGTAAATATAATTCTCTCGCTCTGAACGCATTTGTCAGATAAAGCCTGTTACAAAATTATCAATTTCCATCCCCTCAAAAATTTACAATAATTTGCCGAACTGTGCAGAGTGCTACAGAGAATTAAGCCGCGTGCCACCTGTGGCACGCATGCCATCGGTTACCGATCACTGCATTAGACTGTTACTGCTTTAGAATTAATATTTTTAATATTTTCAATGATTCTTAGTAAAATTTTTAAATGAAAACAATTTAATACAGAAATCTCAAACCGGCCAAAGGTATAATTGTAATTTTAAGGTAAATGTTTTCAATAGATAATTCCAAAGGAAAACAATAATATAATTTTTAGTAGATATGATAGTTTTTTAATAATTCACATAAGATAGAAATCTGAGGAGCCACATGTGGCTCTCAAACAGTGGCCTGGCAACCCCTGTCGTAGACCTTTATTGGTGTATCAGTTTTTCCCATTTTAGTTGCCTTCTACAACATGCATGAGCTACGTTGGAACTATTCTTATATTACAACATTATTTCATTGAATTTGCAGTTAAAGAAAGTTAATAATTCTTCAAAGATTCTACAAATTTCAAAAAAAATAATGCTCATAGAGATAATAGTTTTTCTCATTTACGAAAAACATCACATCAAGTGTTTTAAAATATTTATTTACTTTTCCATGAGAAAAATTAAAAATAGTTGAAACTGATTTTTTTAAAGAAATTTCAAATAACTCTAACATTTTTAAAAGAGAAGATTTAGAGTTTTAATTTCATCCTTTATATAACTAATGGAATAAAATCACCAGTTAGAAATTATTTTATTGATAAAATAAATATTCTGATAATAGTAATAAAAATGTTATTTTTATTATTATTAATGTTTTATGACTAAGCTTTTTGTCTTTTTTTTATGGTAAAAAATACCATAAATTTAATAAATAATCTAAACATTAGTTGAGAAAACTTCGCCAGAATAGCAATGTTTTTTTCTTAACTTTTTTTTATTTTTTAGTTCAAGCAAACGATTCTTTTTCATATAGTTTTCACTTTTCTTCAAAATCTTAAAAGCTCATATGACGATTACATTTATTTTTATTGATACAATTCAACTGAGAAAATGTTTTCGTACACTGGATCAATCTGGCAACTATTTAACAATTACTTTTTCAAGGTACTGAGTGGCAACATTGGCTGCATATAAAAATAAATCGTATTCTTCATTCGATTGTTTTTGTGTCATTTTTAAGTTTTCTCAGAATAATTATATTTTAAAAACTTTATTTCTTGTTTATTCATTGTGATATTTTTCGCCATCCATCGTCGACGAGGTATTTGTTTCATATTTTTTTGAGCATTTATAACTCCTTTTTTTTAGTAATAACAGTTTTCATTAAACTACAATACATTCCATTTCTTAATATTTTCGCTTCCAGTAGCTTCTTATATTTTGGAATTACTTTTATTTTATGATCTTATTTCAATTTATAAATATAGTAATTGAGATTTCAATACCAACAATTATTAATTTAGAACTTCTTGCGATAAATTTAAGCTCTAATTAAATATTTGTGGATTTATCGAAGAAAAAAAGTAAGTGACACGTTTTGACCGATGTAAATGTTACCGGTAATGCTGGAAAATTGTTAATGTGTAGATTATCAAGCTGATCTGCAGATGAAATAGTTTACTCCATTTAAGTGTGGAATCAAAAGTTTTCTGTAGATTTACTGGGTATTCTTCACATTCGTTTTCTTCGATATATTCATTATGGCAGTATACTGTTTAATTGTTCTACATTTGTGCAATTTATGTATTACTTATGGTAAGCAATTATAAATAAGCTAATTAACTTTTCATAAAAGTTTCAGACTATTCGATGCATATTATATCATGCTATTCATGGAATGAAAACTTCAAACTCATATTTCTCCGTGTTGAATTTTTGTACACATATTATCGTTCAAAACCCTAAGGCTTTTTTGATAATTGAAGTATAGGTTTGAAATTTTTTATACGTGTTCTGAAATGTATGTTTTGTAAAACCATGCATGGAATTAGCTCTAACATGTTTAGTACTTTTTCTAAAAAATTTCAAAATCAAAATTAATGTTTTTTTGAGATTTTTTGGAAATTTAACTATAAAAATTTTAATAAAAAATTAAAGAGCAGCAGCAGAAAAAAACCATGGCCAGTTTTATGTAGTATTTTATAAGGTATTTGAAAAAAATTTTGAAAGAAAAGAGACATATTTAAAAAAGTCTTAGAAATTTAAAAACTGTTTAAAAAAGTTCAAAAAATTTAGATTTTACAAAAATTTTGCAACAAATTTAAAAAATTTTGTTTGGAATTATTATTAAATATTAACATTTATAAAATACAATTAAAACCAAATATCAAATATTAAAAATAAAAAAAAATTGTGAAAATCGTACAATATTGCCTTACATAATTACCACGATAACAGTTTATTTTTTTTTATCGAAAATGTGATCACAATTCCAAGATCTTGTGTCGCTTATTATCTAATAATTATTTTAGCTGTTTGAAAAACAATTCCTCCAGATCTTTAGATATTCCTTTCTGTTTAGGAAGATTTATTATGTTAGGGGCCGGTAACCTTATAGTTGTGGCGTGCCAAACCAATCTACCAATATGATTTAGAGTGCCACACAAAAAGAAATATTTGAAACTATTTGATTTTTCGTGGCAACGCAAAACTAGAAAATAAAGATCAAAAATATATTTAAAGTTTTATTATATATTAATTATGCATCATTTAAAGATATTACTTAACATAAAATAAAACTGTTCCTTTAACATAAATAAGATAAAATTGTACATATGTTATGCATTTTATGTATATAATTTTTATGTGAATCTTTTCTTTACATAACTCTATCTAATATCAAAATGGCAGAGGATAATTTATGATTTTCAGTTTGACACTTGATTTGAGCCTATTTTTCTAGTCTACGTATCTTATATATATATATATGTCTTGTGTGTCTTTCTTTTTCGTATTGTGTTGTCGTGTCTGACTTCTCTAGTCTTTAGTGTCTTATCTTAAATGTCTTGTAAAAGTTTTTAAAATTCATTGCCTTGTCTGGTGCACCTTCTCTTGTGTGCCTTGTCCATGTGTCCAATATAAAATTCTACTAATTAAATCTTCATGAACATATTTCGTGGACACCTTATTTTTTCTAAGTGGTATAAGGGACATTTGAAATAAGAAACTGTCAACAGTTTATAAAATGTTCTTTAAACCTTAATGTTGTATTTGTTTAATTTTTGTGTGTTGATATTGATGGAACTGTATGAATCATTTTCTTTCTCAATGCAAAAAAGTATAAAATCATTTTTTTCTGTTAAGTAAAAATCTGGGTCAATCTGGAGTACGTAAAGTGAGATTCGCGTTTCATTGAAGAAACTGTTTTTATATCTCTATTATATTGTTTTCTTGATTAAAAAAAAATAAACACCTAAAATTTGCGTGAGAAATCATTGTGTTGATAAAGACTGATTTTATTTTTAAAAAAAACTCCAACAGGAATGAATGGAATAAACATTCTTGGTTATTTGTTGCATTTGACCAATTTTATATCAACTTTCAAAAATTTGTTTCTATAAATTTGTTCGTATACCGTTGTCTTTTCTGATATGTTGCACCTAAAAAATTTATTATTCAGTGATTTAAATATGTTTTTTTAATACATACGGATCGTTTAAAAAGTATTTCTACTGGCTGATGGTATTTCAGAATTTTCTAACTTTATTCTCGTTTTAGCAAGTTTAGAGTAATACAATTTCGATTTAAGGTTTAATCTTCAATATAGGGTTAAAGTATTTCATAAAGAATTTTAGGGTGATAAGATGATAACTAAGATATGGATAGTATAATTGGCGGAATATTTATTAAATTTATAATAATGTAAATTTTATTCAAAACATTTTCGAATGCATTAGTGTTCTAGATTCAAACTTTCGAGGGAAAAAATTTGTTGATTACTAGTGGTTTTAAGTGTATTGTGTGTTACTCTCTGTTTTGATTGTATATGCCTTGCCCCTTCTTGTATGTGTGTATTGTTATATTTCTTGTGAGTCTTGTCTTGCATTTCTTGTGAGTCTTGTCTTGCATTTCTTGTAAGTCTTGCCTTGCATGTCTTGTCTCTAATGTCTTGTATTTCTTGTCTTTTATTTTTATAGTCTTGAAAAGTCCTGTATTGTATGTCTTGATTTGTCTTAAATTGTCTGTTGTGTTTTGTTTGGTTTAGTGTGTTTTTTTCTGTATTCTGTGTTGTATGTGTTGTTTTGTGTATTCTGTGTTGTTTTGTCTAGACTAGTCTATGTTGTTAATATGTGGTGTGTTGTCTATTTTCTGTTTGTGTTGTCTTGTCTTGACTATTCTGTGTGGTGCTGTCCTTTATACGTTGTGCTGTCCTTTACATGTTGTGCTGTCCTTTACATGTTGTGCTGTCCTTTACATGTTGTGCTGTCCTTTACATGTTGTGCTGTCCTTTACATGTTGTGCCGTCCTTTACATGTTGTGCTGTATGATGTATTGTCTGTGTTGTGTACTGTATTGTCTGTGTTGCGTGCTGTATTGTGTGTTGTATTGTCTGTGTTGTGTTGTCCTTTACATGTTGTGTTGTCCTTTACATGTTGTGTTGTCTTTTACATGTTGTGTTGTCTTTTACATGTTGTGTTGTCTTTTACATGTTGTGTTGTCTTTTACATGTTGTGTTGTCTTTTACATGTTGTGTTGTCCTTTACATGTTGTGTTGTCCTTTACATGTTGTGTTGTCTTTTACATGTTGTGTTGTCTTTTACATGTTGTGTTGTCCTTTACATGTTGTGTTGTCATTTACATGTTGTGTTGTCCTTTACATGTTGTGTTGTCCTTTATATGTGCTGTGTGATGTATTACCTGTGTTGTGTGATGTATTACCTGTGTTGTGTGATGTATTGCCTGTGTTGTGTGATGTATTGCCTGTGTTGTGTGTGATGTATTGCCTGTGTTGTGTGTGATGTATTGCCTGTGTTGTGTGCGTTGTATTGTGTGTTGTGTGCGTTGTATTGTGTGTTGTGTGCGTTGTATTGTATTGGTGAAAAACTCTGAAAATCGATTGTTAATCTTCTCTTGATGCCAATTTTTTATCATCAAGGAAGTTTTCTAATGCAAGTAAAACTTGGCGATCGCTTGGTCCAGGTCTGGACTACATGGTGAATTGATCAAAACTTTCCAATAAAGCTCCTGGAGTTTCTGGCGATTTCTATGGATGTGTATGACCTGGAGTTGTCTTGATGGAACACAGTCCCTCTCCTTTTTGCCTATTCTGGCAAAAATATTAGCATCAAACGGTTCAATTGTTAGAAATAGGAATCCGAATTCAATCTTTGTATATATGGAAAGAACTCATAATGATTTATTCCTTTCCAGATCCACCAAATGCATAGTAGAAACTTCCATGTTTGGCCATCGTTTGAGCTGCTTCACAGCGCTTTGACCACAATCGTTTTCGGACAACGTTGTAGTTTGACACATTTCTCAACCCTCTTCACTATCCGTTTAAGAAATATGTCTATTTTATTCCGTTTGGTTTGGGTCTTGCAGCCAGAAATTCAATCTATCATGTTTATTGACAATTGGTGTGGCACCTAAACATCAAGCTACTTTTTGAATCCAGGTTTGAGCAAATGTTTTAAAACTGTTCTATCTTCAGCTCCTGGTAGATGCTACGACTACTAACTTGCCGGTCAGCTTCGATTATTTCTGTGGTGTTATCGACAATTTCGATAACAGGCATACCTGAACGGAATCAATGAAACCAAAATTGCACTTAATTGGCTGCTACAGCATTAGGACCATGAACACCACTCACAATTTCAGCCGCCTGGCTTGCATTGTCACCTTCATCAAAGAAAAGCATGAAAGTTTAACAAAAAAAAATTTACAGTTTAATAACCTGTAACTCGCAGGTGGATGGAACAAAAAAACATAGCAAAATGATTTTTTAGTGCAAAAAAGTCACATTTACAACGAGCATAAATTTAAAATTGCCTTATCGATACTTAACCAGATATCGATCACTACAGCCAGCTACCGAAAAATAAAATGAATTTCTTTTCACCGACCTAATATTTTTTCATATCACCGAAATTCTTTTACTTGCTGTGTGAAAAATTTGCCTTAGAGAGCCTATCCCTTGACCGAAAAGAGCTTTTCGCTTTCAGCCGGAGCTCTTGGTACAAATCGCTACCCGGGAGTTGGTCCCCTGACGAACGCTGTATCAGGGTGCTGATGGCACAGTTCCAGAGTCCACTGTATGGATCCATACTGGGGATCATGTACGTTCTGATCTCTTCGATTGGTATGAGCCCCGTTTACGTGCAGAAATTCGGCTAGGGGGACACTGATCCTTGCATAAGTTGACTGGGTGTGCGTCGCTGTGGAGCCGGCTCTAGTGAAGGTTTGGAATCTCTGATTAAGTCTTGGGTGTGATTCTCCCTCTAGTTTTCATTCTATTTGCCATTTTCTACCGCGGTAGCCTAGTGGTCAAAGTAACGGATTTGTGACCGGCGTGTCATGAGTTCGAGCCTAGTACCGCTGAAGACCCGGCGTGCAGAGGGGGCTGATGCACGTATCGAGGCTCAATCGTCCTCCCATTGGTGTGGAAGTTAGGAGAGGAAACTGCCGACTCAGGTGCCATTCTCGTCACTTGATTATGGTTTAAAATTACGAGGTCTATCGCCAAAAGCTCTCGAGTAGCAGAATAGTGTACAAACTTTTTTCTTCACTCACTCACTAGTTGTTCTTTGGAAATCGAATGTTTAGTGCGTTTATTGAAGCCTTTCTGTAAAATTCGATCAATATCCAATTTTGAGGGTCTATTGTTTTTAATGTGTGTCTTAGCTTTCAGAATATTTTATCCTATTTTATCTTCTTTTGGACTTTTTTTATTTAATTGACAGTTTCTATTTTTTTATTGAGTATTTATGCCCTTTTTTTTGGCTTGTTGCCATCCTCATTCTGTATATTCTTCTACTTTATTCATTTACCTATTATCGTTTCACCGCCAAGAATTATTTCTTATTTTTCTCTTGCTTGGTCCACTTTTCTTGACAGTTTTATACTACTTGACATCCATAAACAAAATTGTTGCCCTAATTTCTCTTTTATTGTAATTCTTATGAATTCATTTTTAAGCTATTTCAGCTCTACTGTCAGATTTTTTCTTTAAGAATCATTCTGTATTCTGATCTAACGAGCCTTAAATAATGGTCCTAATTTTTAATTTCTGTCTCTCTCAGTTCTAATTTCTGTCTAATTCTGTTTCTAATCTTTTTAATTTATGAGCCATAATTTCTTTAGAATAGGGACACTTACCATATTGTGTATATTTTATTTATGACCTAAATAGTTTTAAATCAAGATATTATATAAATTAATACACTGTGTTTGAAAAAATTAGGGTAGCACATGAATTTAACGAAATTACGCAAATATTTCTTCTGAAAATTAACATAAAACAAGACATCCATCCGTAAGCATCGGAAATCCTTTTACTTTTTGTCTAATGCATTTTCTTCGAGAGGGCTCAGCCCTCGACCGAAAGAAGTTTTTCGATCTCGCTTTCTGCAGGAGCGCTTGGTATAATTTTGCTACCCATGAGTTTTCCCTTGACAAACTCTGCACTAAGGCGCTATTATTGTTAGAGATGTAAAACAATTAGTAGCTGCACTTATATATTTTGATATTAACTCTCCTATAATTTCTAGTTATGTTTATCTTATGAAGACTCCGATTAAACACTATCCTAAATAATTTTATTTACGATTTGTGTCAGTGAAGCACAGCAAACCCCTGTGAAGTCGAACAATTCGTCGGGGACGTCTCCGATAACGCTCTTGAAAAACTGTGCTTGAAACGCAATTACGTTTTCTTGAGAACTGCGGTTTTGAGGTCCAATGACATATTCAAGTTCCGGTAGGCGATTATGACTTGCCACAAGATATATATATATATATATTTCGTTTCATACATATTGATATCGTCGAACACTTACCTCCCTCAAAAGGCTACACTTTTTGCTTAACTTGTATTGAAAGATACACCAGATTGCCTGAGGCCTTCCCGATGACTAACCAAACAGCTGAAAAAGTAACAGAAACTTTTTTCTGTTTGGATTTTACGTTATGGCGCGTCCCGGAGACCATCGTTACGGACAGAGGCAGAAATTTTGAGAGTGATCTATTAACTTTTAGGTATTGAAAAGAACTGCGGCATATCACCCGGCATCTAATGGTATGATCGAACGGTGGCATCGTCATCTAAAGAGTTCTATAAAGTGTCTAGCAACGGAAAAATGGGCATAGGCTCTACCAGCAGCTTTGATTGAGATTCAATGTAGCCTCAAAGAGGATCTAAAGTGTTCTGCGGCAGAACTTGTATTTGGAAATACTCTTCGTTTACTTGGTGAATTTTTAAAGTCTAATACCAGAGATTTCCAGATGCCTGTTTAAGATTTTTTTTATGAAATTTACGAAATTATATATATACATGCGGAATCTACAGCCCATTTTAGTTACTAGACACTCAAGAAGTAATGTTTTATCCACAAAAATCTTCTCACATACGTTTTTGTTAGACAAGGTTGTGTCAGAAGGCCACTTCAGCAGCCATGGGACGTTCCTTTTGAAATAATTTCCCAAAACAATAAATTTTTTACTCTTTTAATTAAAGGAAACACAAAAGTGTCATTTCAGTTGATTCATGGAGATCGAGGATTCAGTACAGCTCTTCCCCGGACTAATCCAGTGCAGACCTTGACTACGATCCGGTATGGCAGTTGTGTGAGATTTCAATGCACTATAATTCTTCCACCAAAGAAAATCAAGCAGCTTGGCAGCTACCGGTCTAATGTGCTCGCTGTTTTAATTTATTCGTCAAGCCGTTTTGTTATATTTTAACCAGTTCTTAATGCTTATTTAAAGTTAACCAATTTTAATAAAAGTTAAGTTTGTACTTAAAAATTAAATTTGCTCATTACTGGAGTTAGAATTGATTGGTGACCAAAGGCTGCTATAGAAGTTAGATTTTAATTTTTTGCATTTTTTATTTTACTTTTAAAAAATAGTGGAGACTTTGCTGCATCCCTAGATACATTATTTATGAGAATTTGATAAGTAGAATGCTAGAAAATTTAATTTTAAAATTATAAGCAAATGTGATGTAGCTATGATTCAAGTACACTTTCTTCAAAATCTGTTTTGTATAATATTTATGTTTTTTAAAAAACTAACTTTTCTGTATTATAATGTTCAAATTTATTGAAAAATGTTATTTTTTGTGCAAAGAGTACGGGAAGTTTACAATATTATTTTGAGTTTACAATATTATTAATATTATTAAGTTTGCAATACAATTTACGGAAAGTTTACTCTCTTATGATTAGTTACAAAATATAAAAATAAAACTTTGTTTTTTGAAATCTTAATTATGTTTAGTTTTGGATTTATAAATAATCAGGTAGTTCTTAAATTATAAATCAAATGGATATAGTACGAAGTGGATCTTAAGGATTATTCTAAATTTTAAATACACAGCTTGTAGAATAGACATTTCGTTTTTCCTAAATGTTAATTAACATTTAAATGGTCATGAATAACTATATGTTTATAACTGTTCGTTTTGCTTTAAAATAAATAAATACATATGTATGAGTACAAAAACAGATTCTTTTATTATTGTTTTTAAAAACAGAGTTCCATTTAATTTATACATCAAATTAACTTTTTAAATTCGTCAAAGACATTTTCTTTGTGTATTTTTATATCAATAGAAATATGTATAAGGAATTCTGTAATATCCTGTAATGATGATATTCAAAGTGAAGTAAAAATACTAAACTTACAGATATAAAGCTTTGGTATTTTAAATGGAAGAAGGTGTGAATCATTGATAGCGCATGTTGATGAAGTAGGGAAAGAGTGATTAAATGACTTCTAAATAATCTAGAATTTTAAACTTACAACTTAAAAACTGAGAAATGATGCAAAATAATCCAATTAATTATGGTATGACTTTATATTGTATTAAAAAAATATTGTATTACAAAACTGAAATGAAAATATCTTTATTTGTAACTTTCTCAAAATGTATTTTTAATGAGTCCGGTACACTTTTCTCAAAATCTACTTTATCTATACTGCTGATATTTTGCATATTATAAGATCCTGAAATTTTCAATAAAGTGGATGGATTTTTTTTCAAATAAACATGCACAAATTTTAGATATAGCAAATTTTCAGCATAAATTTAAAGGAAATTTAAATCACTATATTAAAAACTTTTAAAATTTTTATAAATTTATTTTTTTTAATTCATTTTATGGATGGTTATGTTTGTAAAAGCTCTGTAAAATTTTACTGCTATATATTCAGTTGATTTTATGCAAAGTGTATCTATAGGTAAGAAGATGTCTCGAAAATAAAATAATATTGATTATTCAGTGCTCATACAGATTTATTTGTAATTTAAATGGAATTTTTTTTATTAACAGTTATATATATATACGGATAACTCAAATTCAAAATTTACTTCCGTTTCTTTTAATTTAAGTAACTGAGAGCCATTTAAATTTGGCGTAAAAAAAGTCCAGTTTTTCTTGTCACAGACGTCCAGTTAAATAAATCTCTTATCTGCCTGTTAAAATTTACGCGATTCACTCCCCAATGCTCCCCGTGAGAATATTTTTTAACCCTGAGGACTTCACATATTTACTTAGTGCGATTCATCAAGTAAAACGGTCAAACCTGACTAGTGCTGTTAAATAAATCGCTTATTGCTGACGATCTGAAGGATTTGTCTTAATAATTAGGACGCGATTATTTGATCAGTTCCTCGCTTATGGCAGTTCTGGGTTGTA
>BMAO01029864.1:84216-124953 GCA_019973975.1 Trichonephila clavata | reverse complement strand
CTAATTAATCAAGGCTCACGATACCTGTACTTTTATGAATCGGAACCCTACACTTGAATATTGCAGGAGATCTTTTTCTGGATTTGATCACTGTCGTTGGATCCATTCTCCGTAATCCTCTTCATGGACAAACTCTAAAATCTCTTAATAATTCCACGAGCCTTCAATCTTCAACTAACAAACTAACTCGTCAACTCTTTGCTAACTCCAACTTGCCAACTCCTCCAACTCGCGAAAACAGAATTTATATAATAAACTTCATTTACATAATCGCGCTTTCTTACTCGGCGAAAGTTCGTTGAGGTAAAATATTTTTCCCCAGAAGAATCCCCAAGGTATTAGTATAGTCGCGGATAGATGCCGTCACAAATTACAAGAATTAAAAAGATTTTTTTAAAGCAATTATAACTTCGAGTGACAATTTAGTAAAAAATTATCTTTTTGATTCATGTATGATTCTTGGATTTTAATAACAATTTACTCTTTCTATTCTTCAGTACAACTATTCAATAAATAAATTGCTTGTACTGAAAACATCATCGGTAACTATCAATACGGATTCCGTAAGGGTAGATCAATAATAGAACAGATTTCTGACTTGAGGTAAGTCATAGAAGAGACAAGGGTTGATATTGAAACACGAATTGTATGTTATTTTCCCTATAGTAGCAATCTCCTTCCGGGAAAAATTGAGTTTTACAGGCAAAAATCGCTTTGCAACTTGAAATTGAAAAATAAGATTGAAAATCACAAACGATGTGATCATTGAAACCAGATATGACTTTCGCCAACTTTATCGCTTTATTGGCAACTTGGTGACAAATTTGGTGAAAAATATGATGTCTTTGATGAAGATCTTTGACTTGAGGTAAGTCATGAAAGAGTCCAGAGATGATACTGAAATACGAATTGTATGTTATTTTCCCTATAGTAACACTCTCCTTCCCGGAAAATTGAGTTTTACAGGCAAAATTCGCTTTGCAACATGAAATTGAAAAATAAGATTGAAAACCACAAAAGATGCGATCAGGGAAACCAGATTGGCAACTTCATCGCCCTTGGTGACAAATTTCGATGAAAAATATGAGGTCGCCAAGGAACCCTCAAGAAGTCATAAGGATCGCCCCTTTTAGAAACTTTGAAACAAAGGTCGAGTCAGTTCAGAAGAGAGTTCAGTCGTGTACGTTCACAGTGATATAAAAGAGACTTTATCTTCCCGTTAGTGGAATTGCTTAGAGAACCGTTTTCTGGAACATTGTAAACCTTGTTTACAGCGAGAGTGCTTTGCACTACATTAAATAATCTGTTATAATATTTTTTTGTGCATAGAAGTCGATTTTTTTTCCGTGTAGTCATCTGTTTACCCTTGTCTATTAATAAATCTGTTATTATTCAAATAATTGGAATCGTCGGCTGTTTTTCCCCCACTCAAATCTGCAACAAGATTAATATCCACAATTTTTTATAGATTTTAAAACAGTTTATGACTCAATAAACATGAAATTGCCTGTACAATCAATGAGAGAGCAATGGCGTACAAAAGGGAAAATGTTCACCCCCCCTAGACTAACAAATTTTTAATTTTATCATAGAGAATACCCCTCGGTGTTTTTCCTACGCGTTTATTAGAAAGTACCCTCCCCCTTTCCCAAAAAAGAGAGTTCTGTGTACACAACTGTGAAAAAGTTTAGCATACCTGAAAAACTGATCATGTTGGTCACTATTATTTTAAGTGAAACTAAATTAAGAGGCAAAATTCAGAACAACTTGCCAGAACCAGTCATTTTAAACGGCATCAAAGGTAGATATACTGGTTTTTCTAATGTTCAATCTCACTTTTTAAAAGATTTTGAAAGACTAAGATTCATACTGAAGGAAGAACCTTAGTAAAATTGGGCAGACTTTTGCATTTGCTGATAACATTGGCATTGTCTCTCGGACCCCCAAAACACTTAAACAATTTTTTTTTTTTTTTGCAAGCTGAAGAAAGTAAGATGAATCTTGTTATTAACCAGAATAAAACCAAATATATGACATGCACCAGTTTTAATAGCTCTTGTTTTGAAATAGGAGAACACATGTTTGACTCTGTCAATAACTAAATATTTAGGCTCTAAAATGAACACACGAAACGATATAACGCCAGAGATTCTCAACAGAGCCACAGTTGCTAACAGAGGCCTTTTCTGGACAACAGAAATATTTAAAATTTAATTTCATCAGCAAAAAATATCAAACTATTCATTTACAAAACTTTGATTAAGTAGTCCGTTCTTACAAACACTGCTAAAACATGGGCAATGACTGAGAAAGATAAAAAGTTTCGTTATATTTGAAAGAAGAATCTTAGAAATCACTTTGCAAGAAATAAATGATAGTTATTGGATAAGAACCAACTCGGGAATTAACAAATTATTTAAAGAGCCAGATATTATTAAATTTGCAGAAATACAGAGGATTATATGTACATAAATGGACAATACTTAATAACATTGGATGACAATCGAACCACCAAAAAGATTGTTCTGACTAAACCATTTGGTATCCAAAAAGAGGGAAACCAAAGCTTAGGAGGATTGAATGTCTGAAAAAAGATTTGAAAAATGTTAAATTGGAAAGTCTTAGCCAAGAACAAGAATGAAATGGAACTCTGAAAAAGGCCATGGCCCATTCGAGGGTGGTGTTCCAGCGAAGAAAAAAAACGTAAGTATTACATTTAAGAACTAAGAGTTCTGTTATCAAGTATCGTATTAAATTATTGTAAAAGAATCATAATCAAAATACTTTGAACAAAATTTATTTAATTTTAATAACTTTTATGTAATAATTTTTGTGTCAAAGTCTAGGAATTACTTCAGCTCTTTGAGGAATGTTGATTGTGATTTTAATTTTTTTAAAGTATTTAATTACAGGTCAAACGTTTAAAAACTTCTTAAACTTACTAAAACGTAAGCTCTTCCAATGTTTAGTCCCAAAACATGTCTAGCATTAACTAAAAATACATTTTTAAAAAAATTTCTAAAAATTTCTTCAAAAAAAGTCTAAAAAGACGTGTTTATTTTCAAGACATCCCAATTAAAAAAGATTTAATGTCTTTAAAATCTCATTGTGCATAATCATATTTTATGCGGAAATAATTTTCAAAAGTACAATAAAGGCACGAATTTAAAATCAATTTTCAAGTATACATTTAACTATTAATAAAAGCTCCATCATAGATATTTAACAATCTTCTACACCTCTATAATTTAGTCAAGTAATAAAAACATAATGTTACAAACCTATGTCGCTCTAATTGAAAACATGACTTCTGTTTCCAGGAATAACCGTTTATTAATTTTGTAAATACGCAATACTATTCGCAAATACATAAGACATAGAATTTTATGAGAACCATCTCAGATATCTTGTGTCACCCATGTCTTCCCTACTTTTCAAATTCCATATTTTACCAGCTCAAAAGAAAAACCAATTTCTTCATGCAGCAGCGCCCTCTCTTGATCAATCCGATCATCTACGCTTGCTAATTCTTTACAATACATTTGGTACTTGATAAACTTCCTTCATACCGTAACTATTTTCCATAATTTTGTGGGAACTTTGTAGTTTTGATCAAGTAATGAATGTTTTTCATTTCATAACAAAAATTGTTTCAACCTTGTATTAGCTAATATTTAAGTCTAATCATTTACCAAAAGGTCATCAAAAGCTTTTTTCCAGAGAAGTGCTGTTTCTTGCTGAGTTTTCAGGAAGGAACACCAAACATCTTTAGAGGTCACGGCTTCTGCGCATATGCTCCATACTTCCATTATTAAAGGCTAAAACATTGGAATATTAACACAAATTTAGACATAAGTTTATTTAAAATATAATTTTGCGTAAAAAGCATAGGATATACACAAAGTTATTTTACCTGAGTGCTCATGTCGGCATATACTTCTTCAATTCTATTTGATCTGGTTACAGCCACGTCCCGAATGTAATTTGCTATGTTCTCCTTATGTAACAAGAAGAAAAAAAATTAAAGGTTATACAATTAAATATTTTCATTCTAACTATAAAGTTATGATTTTTTTTAAATTTTACTTCAGTGACAGTTTTGAATTCAACCCAATAATAAGAACTTCAGAGTTATTAAAAATGAATCTCTAGAGAAATTACTTAGCACAGAATATAAATATATGTAGGATACCCCCACTTAACTATTTTTGTAAAAGGTTAGATCACACACACACATATCCCTTTCCAGAGGACGATAATTTCAATTAAAAACAGCATTCCAGATCAAATCATCAGGTGGGCTTACGAAGCACCGACATAAATAATATTCAGGCAGAAGCTTACGAAGCAACGACACAAATAATATTCAGGCAGAACCTTAACGAAAGCCCCGACACAAATAATATTCAGGCAGAAGCCTACGAAGCCTACGAAGCGCACGGCCGACACAAATAATATTCAGGCAGAGGGCCTACTACCCACCGTACGATAAACACGCATAACGCTTTTATGCAACCGCGCTCCCGCGCTCGCTCGCTAACCAAGTGGTAAGTTTCAGTCACATCACGTAATGAGCTTTTTTTTTTAGATTTCTAACATCCTCCTAAAGGATATTATCTGACTTTTTCTTTTTTTCTAATATCTGCATGTTTTAATTCCTATTGCCCTGTAAATACTCAAATGTTAAACTTTTCCCTATAATTCATAATAAATTCTTTTATTTTCAAGAAGCCTTTTCGTTTTAATTATTTTGATTCGATTTATTCAAACTTAACCCGTAAATTCTTAAAAACCCTTGACTGTTTTGACTGACCCCCACTAACACCCCGCTATCTGAAGAGTATAACTTTTTGGGGCGATATTTTGTTTAGACTCTCATATATATATATATATATATATAGTAACATAAAATGAAAGAAATACATGGCTTAATAAAATTGATAATACAAAATAATATCACTAACAAAGCTAGAAGATTTAAACCAGATTTAAAGAAACACACTTTAAAAATGATGGAAGAGTCTATTATAGAAGAATTAACTAAGCGTATGTATAACATGGAACAGAATTAGAATTTTAAATGTAAGAAGCCAAAAGAGTCAATAGACTAAAATGAAGACCTGTTATGATTTCTAAAGCTGTTGCTGAATTAAACCAGCAAAATTAGGGTTAAATATATTTTATGGATCCTACCTTCCCCTGTTCAGCAGAAATTTTATACATAACTGGAAAACATACCAATATTGAAAAGTTAGGCCTAAAACCAACCACGTGTAATTTGCAACTAAAAGAAAAATAAAATAAAAATAATAGAAAATATGAAAGGAAATGAATCCTAACAAAATACAAATACAAATAATTTTGAAAAGGAATAATGAAGCAAAAACTTACATGAAAAAATGCAAATAACCGGAGAGCGGGAAAACTCTACGTACGAGAACAATACGCTAAATGATCGTTAAAAATGACGTGTTAAGTTGGTAAAACCAGATGCAAAAATTAGTGGCGCCACCTGGATAGTTTTTTTTTTGTAATTAAACAAAGCAAACTAAAACAAATTGAAAATAATAAAAAACAGAAGGAGAAAAAAACAAAGAATAATACTTAAACTTTGAAAAGGAGAATTAGAGAGATAATTTAGAAATATATTTAAAAATGAAGTTACTTGGATAGTTGTATTCCAAGCAATTATTGCGGAACAGCTTAAAATTATTTTGCTTAACATCATTATCTGTGACTAAATCGTTATTTCTTTTTATAAAATTTAAGATGATATTTCTAAAAATAGATAGAGAGAGAGAGAGAGATGTAGGTTACTTTCCCAAAAAGGCATTTTAATAATGTTAAAATCAAAAGAGTCTCTTTTATCAAAAATATTACTAATTAGTATATTATTCTTAACAATTAATTGTAGGTCTAAAAAGATTGCAGTCATTATTATAATTGGTTTTTAATAATTTCAGATATTAGGGATAATATTTAAAACTAGGAACAAAATTTACTATATTACTAAAGATGATTAAGTCATCTATGTATCTAAAAAAGTAACAAGAATCGAAACTAATGTTATCATATTCATAAAAGTGCAGATAAATATTGGCTAAACAGTTACTCGCAGGTCCTCCTTGTGGAAGACCTTTAATTTGCTGATAATAAGAGTTATTGTGAAAAATATAATTTTCATATAGTACTAGATGAATAATTGAAAGATATTTATCATACTTAATTAGTTTATTCAAAGAATATTTGTTATAGGCTATTTTGAGAATTTAACCGTGGGGTTAAACTAGTTTGAAGGCGCCAACCTTCCCCCTTTGCAACTCGGTAGGAAAGACCAAAATAAAATAAATAGAAATTTAAAGTATAAAAATTCTACGTATAAAAAATTCAAAGTATAAAAAATCCAAAGTATAAAAAATCTCATAGAAATATGAAAGAACAACCGACTACTATTAAGCAAAGAATTCTAAAAATGTTTAAGCAGAAAAATATCAAAAGAATTACCCAGTAAAAGGATTCTTCCAAAAAGATTTTAAAACTTCTGCTCACAGAGCTTATTCCAGGAGATCCAACACTCTTGAAACCGATGGAAAGCTTTTATTTGTTGTGATAAAAATCTAAATTGCACTTAAACGCATCCTTTATACCAGCTTGTAAGGAAGACACCAAGAAAGATTACATTCAAATTTGGTAGGCTATAACTTGGTTGGTTGTCACAAATGTAGAAAATTGGTTGGTTGTCAAAATGTAGAAATTTGGTTTGGTTGCTAAAAATGTAGAAATTTTTCATTTTATAAGATTTTTAAGAAAGGTGTGGAAAAAATAAACTGTGTGAAGAGTGTTAAAACAGAATCTTTACAGCAAAACCACTAAAATGTTGACTTTGAAATCCTATTGTTGTATGGTGGTTTTGAAATCAGAAATAGCAAGACGATTAATGTATTTGTGATGAATATATGTTCTTAAGAAGTTAAAAGGATAGTCATGATCTAAGCAGCATTGGAAGAATTTCTTGATATTATTAAATTTATCTATTTTGTTGGTAGTTAAGTTATCATTCCTAAGTAAAAAATTCAAAACAATATTTCTGTAAATTGATATATGCAAATTGCTGTTCCATACAGGAATTTTAATTACATGGAAACTAAAAGAATCTCTTTTGTCATAAATGTTACAGACTACTCTATTGTCAATAAGATGCAAGTCTAAATCTAGGAATTCAACCATATTAGAGTTAAAATTAGTTTTAAGAAGGTTGAGATTGTCAGGATAGAACATAATATTTGGTTTGAATTCACTATTTTTACCAAAAATTATTATATCATCTATATAACGGTAAAGTAAGAAAGATTCATCAAAAATATGATCAATTTCAAAAAAATGTAAATATAGGTTAGCTAAACTATTACTGGCGAGGTAATAGGTAATAGAGGCACCCTGAGGTAATCATCTGATCTGTTTAAAAAGATTTTGATCAAATGCTATGAAATTTTCCCGTAAAACAAGATCAACCAGGATATCAAATTTTTCCTTCCCCATTGAATTATGCAATTCATATTTATCATAAATTAAATGTGTAGAACTCTAATCATATCATCTATATCAATAGAATTAAAAAGGCCCTCGAAGTCAAAGCCGTGCATGGAAAAAACTGTCATATCCCTCGTGACTCTAACAATCTCTAAGCTATTTTTAATTATTGCTGTGTGTTGAAAGCTATCGATAGTATTTTGAAGAAGGGATTGTAAAATCTTCCCAGACTTCGTTATATATGTATTATACCCATTAGTAATACTACGGAATTTTATTGGATTTTTGTGGAATTTTGGTGTTAAAAAAATTCGTGGGTATTTAATAGTTTTGAGATGAATATTTAATCTTTTGTTTAAAGCCAAAAGACGATTATCATCTTCTCTATTGCTGTGAATCGACTTTTGAAATGCATTATTCTTTAAAATATGATCACTTAATAATTTACAATAAAAATATTTACATATTATTGCAAAATTAGCAGAGACTTTATCAACATAAGTTATCACGAAATCCTTTTGAATATTATCTATCGATACTTTAAGGTCTTTATGCATAATTTCATTTTCAACGTTGAAATCCAATTTTCCAATTTCTATTGCAACAAGAGATCTAAATTGATTGAATGCTTCTATCGGCATTCCGTATTTAATAGCCATTTTAAGGTAGAAAGTATCCAAATCTCTTGTGATTTGTTTTACAACGTTGGATTTAATTTTTTGTGATCATAAGTCTAAAGCTAGTACCTTATTCCATAAAATTTCTCAATAAATCATCTTTTACAATGCCAAGGTCTCCAGTGACAACGTGCTGATGATATTCATCGAAATAATCACAATACAAATAGCATTTACACTGCTCCGGACATAGGAGCTCCGAAACTTGATTATAATTGAAAATAAATCTACCAAGTTTCTAGTTATATTTGAAAGCCTTTTTAATAATAATATTTTTAATAGGAAAAAAGGATTGATATTTCTGAAATATACCTGAAAAATTAATTTTGTTAAAGGATTTATTCATAAATAACATGGTACAATATTCTGTAGTGTAATTTTCTACTGCATCTAATTTGATATTCATTTTTTGTACTAGATAATTATTAAGATCTCTAATCATATGCATACCATGGGAATCCAAAATCTTACATCTGCTTAAAATATCTGTCATAATTTTAATTTCTGTTTTATTCATTCCAAACAAAAAAGATTTAATTAAGCCTGCATTAAAGTTATCATCAAATTTATTAGCTAACTCCAACATAGACCTCTTGAGAGTAGTGCTGTTTCTTGTAACTCTCTTTCCACGCTTAGATCTTGAAATTCTTGAGATTCCAACTTTAATGTTGTTACCAAAAGATTTATCGAATTTCGGAATATATAATACCCTTCAGCCGTATCACCGATATGCCTGATATATCACTTATAATCCCCAAATGTGTTAGCAAAGAATCATAAAAGGCCCCAAAGAAAAGCGATCAATTAATTTTGATACGGGCCCACTAAGGACTTACTACGCCAGCGCTTGTTATATTTCTATTTTTTATAGCTTTATTAGATTTATGGCAATATAGTATACAATTAATGATTATGTATATACAGTTGAACCTTCATTTTACAAACCTCTATTTTACGAATTTCTCCTCATTTTTAAAATATTTCTGAACCTTTGTATGATCAAATGATAAAATCATTTAAAACCATTCGATGAGGACTATAGTACGGAGAAAATACCCCTGAAAGGATTCGCGATGCATTGCAAAGATGTGAGGCGTATATTAAGAGGAAAAACATTTTTTCAAACAAAAAACTTGAACAAATTGAACAGACTTTGGCAGTAATTAAATTTAAGGACGCCTGTGATAATATATGCTTGAAATTACTGGTTATAAAAAAATATGTTTAAAATTACTTATAGGCTTAAAATTAGAAAATGTCATTGAAATTCATTAATTTTAATATAAAATTATTTCTTAAGGTTAAAAATACAGTTTATTTCTGTACAATATCCCCCCTCCCCTTGTTTTCCTAACAGATTTCTTTTTAATGGAAAAGATATATAAAATAAATAGATAAAAAATAATAAAAAGGTGTGAATAATTACTTTTCAATAATATATAATGTTTATGAATTTAAAATTTGTTCTTTTTAATTTATAAAATATATCAAAAGATGAATCTATTTAGTGAATTTTCCACCTAAAGAGCTTTTTCCCGAGATTTAGCGACCTCGTTAAATGGAAATCCGACTGTGTATACACACACAAACAAATTGCGTTAAAAAGTTTTAGTCCCATCTTTTTAAAGAGACAAACGCGATATCAATAAATGTTAACTTTTAAAAGAAACTGAGAAAAGAAATATTTCGCTTAAGATGTGAGTTCTCGTTATTATTTTATAAATTTATTCGTCTTTAATTTTATTACTTTATTATGTTAATTATTAATTTAAATATCAATTTATTAAATTAATATTTTATTATTATATATTCGTTTTTTTTTTAGTTTATATTTCATTTTATTTTACAAAGAAATATCCGGAAAAACTCAGGTTATATTCTTTTTACTGTATACCGTCTTAAATGTGTTGAAATATGCTTTAAAAACAAAGACAAAAATGAAAAAATATCTAGATAAATTATCGTTTATGATTGAATATATATATATTTTCAATCGTAAACGATAATTTACGATAATCACGTAGTAAGTTTTTTCATCTAGTATTTTTAACATTAATCATAACATATACTAGTAATTATTATAGGCCATAATTTTATCGTTTTATAATAATAGATAGTGGTTTTATTTGTAATACTTAAGCTTCTCTTGATATTCCTTACTTTCCCTATGGCCCAGAATATTGGCAAATACAGGTGAAGGTTGGCTAGCCGCAAAACTTTGTTTAAACCTGCAATCTTGGTTCCTAAGGCCAGGAGTTTGTTATAGTACTACTGTGGCTAATACTTTTTTTTTACTATCTTGACTATAGTTATCTTAGGTTTTATAACTATTTTGTGTACATTTATGAATTATATATATATAATAAATTTATAAAACTGTGTTTAAAATAATATGTATGCAAAAGAACAATTTAACCACAAATAATCAAATATAGTTTTGAAAGATAATAAAGGTGTGTATTTAGATTTCTTTTATTTTATTTTTTATCGATTTGTTTAGTTCATTTTGAGTTAAATTGTAAGGAAAAATTTTCTTCAACAGTTATTTTTACTAAGACTACATGTAAAGTTTTCACTTGGCATTAAAAATTACATTGAATTGTCAACTTCTTTAGACTGTTCGCAATACTTAAATAACTTGTTTTATTTCCTACTTTTTTGATAAATTACTTATATTGATAAATTATTATTATTTTCTTCTCAAACTGACGATTTTATATACATTGTTAAGAAAAACAATGAACTGTTTTAATACTTGCAAAAGAACGGAAGAATTCTATTCCCGCTAGAATTTTTCCGAACACATTTTCTAACACATCAAAGCTTCTAAAATATTTCCCAAACTGCTTTCTTCGGCATTTACTGGATTCGATTGATGTAATGTAGTAGTACAACGCGTTACCATAGCGACATGCCTCGTATAATATCGATCGAAAGTCGATACCGAGATTTAGGATCTCCGAAAATAAGTTATACGCCGTGTTCCAGCGTTTCGTTAGAATTAGATATATTTCTAAAAAATTCATGATATAAATTATTTCACTTTTAGAATGCTTATTTCTTTATCACCAGCATCTTGCACTTCAGTCAAATAGCGTTCCACTTCATTTATCATTGGTTTTTGCAACTCCATCTGATCTTCAACGCGTTTTCTAATATCCTCGTATTCCAAATTGAAATACTGGAAAAAAAATGGACGCGTGTTTGGTAATATCTTTTAGATATAATACGGGAAAACACCATTTCATCATTAAAAATAAAACATTTCTGATGAGCAAATTTTTTTTAATAGATTATCAACAACAAAACCTGTCGAATACATTGTCACTATTCAGCAAATAAAGAATAAAGTCGTTTTATAAAAATTAAGTAGAACATCAAAATGGAAATAAAAATATTCAATTCTGAAATAAGAGCGAGGGAAATTTCAGTTGTTTCTATTTAAAAGTGAAAAATCTATTCTTTTGAAATTTCTATGGTTTACTTTGAGGGGTGAAAAATACAAATTAAAAAACACACGCAAATTATTTTTATTTTGCACAAAATATAGAATTTTGCAAAATTCGCGTCGTTAAAAAAAAAAATTCTGTAAAGCTACACTTAACAATTGAAAGCCCCGAAATTAAAAATTCTGCAAAAATTATGAAATTGCAGGGAAAATATATTAGAATTATGTAGAATAATATTAAATTTAAATATTTATTTTTAATATAAAGAAATACCAAAATTCTTTTTTTAATTCTTAACTGTAATAATAATGCGGTATATAAATTTGTCAATTATTGACCATATACTATATTAGATCTACCAAATGATTTTAACCGTCTATGAAATAACTGACAATAATTCCTATTCTAATATTTACTAAACAATATATATATATATAATTTCTACCTATTGCCTTTTCCCACCATGATGGTAATATGTAGATTCTATTTTTGAGAAAAGACTCACTTTTTGAGACAAAAAACTTAAATAAAGCTCCTCTTCTCCAGGAAACCGATTTCCGTAAGGTCTGTTCTTAGCGGATCCCTACTTAACAAAAGAAACATGTTTGCCAAATTTTCAAGTCTGTATGTCTAATAGTCCGGGAGATCTCGCGATGAGTGATTGAATAAATAACTTGCTTTTTTTGCTATGTATTGAAGATTAATCCTTAATTTTCTTTCTAAACAAGCATCCTCAATTCCCTGATTAAGGCTCAAGTTCGATTTTGTTGTGATCACACGCTGGGAGGAGGTCATAAATAACGATAGAAATAATTTTTTAGTATATATTTGTATGTCAGGAAATAAATTTTTTCTTTTATTCCAAAAGCACAGAACCTTCCAGTAGATGTAACACTTCATAATAAATAAATGTTATTTATAAAGAACTTACTTCTTCGCAAAGCGTGACAATTCCATCATATTGCTCAAATACTGCTACACATTCCCTTTTGCGCTCTTTCAAAAACTGAAAATAAAATTACATTTCGAAAGGAAGAAAATCTAGAACCAGAAGTTAAATCAAAATCAAATTCATTTGCTAGGGTTGTAAATAAAATGTAAGGGTTTTAATGGTAATTGAGCTGCATAATTATGAATCTCTTATTCCTTATATATATATAGCATTAATAGAATTAAGATAAATAATTTAAAACATGTACAGAAAAAATTGCAAGTATAATTAGTGCATACTGTTAATTACTATATATGTAATGAAAGGTTCATTTTTGTATATATATATAAACTAAATAAAGTTTAATTAAAATTTAAAAAGATTTTTAAACATGATGCAAAAAATTGACAGAAATTCAGCTACTTTAAGTTGCTTTAAATTAAACATTGCTACTTTAAATTAGACATTGTCTTTTAACCTAACTTCTAAAAATCCTTATTCTTATAGCTCTTCCAGCATGCTCATTTAAAGTATCGCTAATAATAATTTTATTTTTTTATATCTAAATTATCAAAGCTATTAAGTACTTTTGATCTCGATGTTAAAAAGAAAATCATTGAAAAATCAAAGGAAAAGAAAAAAAAAGAAAAAAAATTGTTTTCGTTTTACCTTGTATTTTATAAATAAAAAAGCATGAAATAATTGTATAATATTGATTACAAAAGCATACAGAGATTCTGGGGTTATCATTGCGCAAATTCTCTGCAAGCCTTGATGGCCATCCAAAATGCAACACCAATCAAGATAGTTAATAGGAGAAACATCAAGTGGAAGCAATTAAAGGGTTAAAGAACAGCCCGATTGATTTTAGGAACACAAAGAAATCAGCAATTTGGGTAGCCTAACTTACAATGGCAACTTCGAAATGCAGGACTTTGAAAAGAAGAGTTTTTGGAATGTTCTTGGGTCATGTCAGTCCATGTTGCTTCGATACATTGTTAAAGTTCAAGTAACACTAGATTGTGCATGCTAGAACAATTATTTTCCAATCATAAGCCACAAATGTTCACTGGGCAACAGATCAGAAATTCTCATGAGCTACAGGCAACATTGAATGGTACAGGAAGGCACTGTGGTGCATTAGACCCTAACTCCTACGCTGAAACTCTTAATCCAGTCATTGCCATGTGCACAAAATGCCGATCGCTGTACTTAATGTTTAGACGAGGAGGGCGAAATCCATTCTGTCTCTCCTGCCCTCATCGATTCCATACATTACTGTAGCTTGATTTCGTATAATACAAATATTGATTTCTCAAAATGATAATCTGCAATCTCTAAAAAGTATATTTCTACTAAATAAAATTCAAAAACAGGCTCAAATAACTTCCGTATACTTCGACGAAGCATCCTGAACCTTATCACGCAACAAAACAAAAAAAAGGCCCAATTTTAGTACTTAAAACAGCCTCTTGATTTTTAGTGTGTAGATTTTGTAAATAATGCTATTAGCGCAAATGCTTTTAAAGTCTTGTAGAAGTCTCCGCAGTCAAATTTCAAGGCTATTGGATGCTTCCTTCATGATGTTCCGCTTGGATCACCAACAATGTATATACATTGTTTTACTATTCTACGTAAATACGAGTAGTAATGCTCATTTGCATACATTACGGTTCCTTCACAAGGTGAGGTACTCATATTAGCAATCGGAGTAAAGTAGCTCCAGAGGTTAGTTGAGAGAAATGTGCGTAACAACCCACCACAATTAGTTATTATCAGATAACTAACAATATATGCATTAAAACACTTTAGATGAGAGATACTAAAGATTATTTTTATAACATGAAATTGATAAATATATGCTAATTTACTATCATTATTCATTAAGAAGTTCAAATTTTCTCACTTCATCCATATCCACTGTATCTGCTTTACTTTCTAAGCTTGATAAAATCTGAAACAGAATCATAGAAGGAAACGTAAATCCTCAAAGTGATATATATCTGCAGCTACAATAACAAAAGTAAATATAGTGAAAATCGTTTAACACAAAACAGAGGGGACTGAAGTATTTTTTCCTGTTAAAAGAATTTCATGTTAAAAATATTTTTAAAAAAAAACATATATTCAACAAAATTAAGTTTATTAGATTACATTTTATTTATATAAATTGGTATATATGTATGTATTTAATAAGAATCAAAAAAACAAAAGCATTCACACGAACTTAATGAAATTTATTACAAAAGTCTCAAGTTATTTGAAAAAACAAAAGTTTTAGTGAGTTATCGGAAAATAATCTCACTTTTTGTTTGCATTGTCTTTTTCAGCATCAAATTTTTCAATGTCGTCCATTTTTTTTTATTCACTTACCATTAGAATGTGCGTCTAAATAATTGAGCATATTTTTCATAATGTTCCTCAGTTCGGATGACATGGGAACAGGAGCTGCATCGTTAATTTCATTTTCATCGCCGGAATCTGCATCAATATTTTTTGAGCTTTGAACAAACTGCAAAATGTCTTTGATGCACATCAGCATCATTTACTGCAACGAATTCTTCTGATGATGCAATAAGATAGAAATTTCCTCAGACATATCATTAAGAGTCTGGTGTTTTTCGTATTTTATTCATTCCCAAACGGGAAATTTTTTCGTGTTAAGCGATTTTCGTTTCGTGTTAAGAGGAAAAGAGTGCATGGAAAATACATAGTAGTTTGTCGGGACTGTTGTATTATTTTATGTTAATCGATATTTCGCCTTAAGCGTTTTCGTGTTAAACGTATTTCACTGTAATATATTTCGATTACTATAAATATAAATCAGGTCCCTACTTCATCTGGCGTATTAATATCTTAAAAATACTGAGATTAAAAAATATTTTATGTGATGTTATGTGAACTGTTATATTGACTAAGAACTATGAACTGTTATATGATTTGAAATATGTTCACGATTTAAGATCAGAATACATGTTCCAAAGCTCTTAAGTATCTGGCGTGTTGTAAGATATTTGATTAAATAAATTTATTGCATTTCAGGCCGAATTAATCACATGTAAATGATGCAAATACCCTGTGGAATTCTTCTTCCGCCTTGTTGTCTTCCTCGTGCATGTCTTGAAGTTTTTCGAAAGATTCCATTTTTTTTCTCTCCCTAGACAGGATATGAGCATCTTCATCAGTGAAACACTTGTCATCAGAATGCCCGTGCGTAATGAAGAAATTATAAGGATGCAGATCTCCAAAAACTTTAATCATCTAAAGAAATAAATGTGAATGATACTTAATATAATTTAATCAATGTAGTTACTATCATTTTTATAACCATATCAATCAACATTTAGCTATTACTTGAATCAATTAACATAACTAAAAAACTATTTTTTAAAGGAAAAAGTTCTGAAAATCCTTTGTTTGTTGAATATTTGTTCCACTTTTGTCATAACCACATATTTATTTTGAAATAAAATTCAAACTGTATTTTTTTTTAAAAATATTTTTTAATAAATTGTGGAAGTTGTTTTAATGTGCTACAAATTTTTAAGTTTCTTTATGTTCAATAATAATTTCCCCCTAAAACTGAAATATTGGAGTATTGCATAAATTATTTTATTTGATGAAAGAAAAATCTGTATATATAATAATGAATAATGCAATCAATTTAAATTTCCATCCAATATAAATTACAATATATTTGAAATGAAGTGAAACTGTTTTTATCATTTGAAGGCGATGTAAATGTATTTCTCTTCAAAACTACTGTTGAAGTAACCGAACAGATTTTTTTCTGAGTTAGCCAATGTTCTGAGTTTCAAATTACACTCCTTTCCATAAATTAAGGATAATGCTAACTCCGGGAAATAAAGGTTCAGAAACAAAATAAACGGGTCTTATTTGTTAAGCTCATTTATTAAACAAAAGATGAAGAACAAAAAAGATGGCGTATTTGTGATACCATTCAGAAAAACAATGATTTTTGCTTCCTGGAGCAATTACAGAAAATACTCTCTTTACAAAAACGTAATATTATACGGTTGGTATGATAATTAATACATTGTATGCCTCCCATGTGATGAAATACAGTCTATACAACATCTAGGTATGCTGAGTATCAAATTATCGAGCTGATCTTGGGGAAGATTACTTCCCTCAGCAAGCAATGCTCTCCGAAGTTCCGGTACACATGTAGGACGTGCTTGAAGGCATGAAACTCGTTCGCCAAGCATGTGCCATACATTCTGTACTGGATTCAAGTCAGGTGAGAATGCTGGCCATTCTATTGGGGTAATAAACTCCAATTGAAGGTATTCATCTACGATGTTTGCTTGGTGAAGACGAGTGTTGAAAATATATTATTTATTTATTTTAATTTTTAATTACATATTACAAACTTTAATTTTCAGATGGCAACGTTAGTAATAAAATTGTATTACTATTTTTCAATTACTATTTAGTATTTAGAGAATGGCAACACAAGTCGTTCTGTTCGATTGTTTATGTTTAAGAATTCAGAATAAAGTTCTTTTTTGATCGGTGATCTTCGAAAAGATTTATCTCTTTTATTTCAAATTGCTAGCCACCGTAGCACGAGATTAATTAAAACCACTTCGATTTAGAAGTGTAGAAAAAGTCATTTATATATATGGTGTCCTTATAATACTTTTGAAAGCTAAGAAAATTAGTTTATATTTTCTTTTGGAAGCTTTAACAACGGGCGTTGTCATCAATAAATACAAATTTTGTGCTCTTGGCACCCCTAAACAAACGTAAATGTTGTTTCAGAATGATGTTCCTATAAATTTGGTCTGTCATGGTTTCGATTTGAACATGCAGATCTATTCAGGATCCCAGTAAAATTTCTCTCAAACGATCAATCTTACCCAACCATAATCATGCAGTTCAATGATGTTGCTTTGGAGATGACGAGTACCTGGCATTCTCCATATGAAAGTTCGACGTGAATCAGACTTCAAGCTAAACCTAGACTCATCGGGAAGCATCTCACATGCTCACTGTGACAATGTCTTCATTATATGTTCTCTACTCCAGGCTAACTACTGGTGACAGTGAGTTGCCGTGTATGGAACACATCTGATAGACCTGCCAGCCCATATAGACCAGTATATCCCAAACGTCTGCTCACGGTTTGTTTTGAAACTTTTGCACCTGTGGCTGCAGATAGCTGACGAGACAAGTCGGATGCTCTACTTCGTCTGCTTCTTTTTGGAGTTACTGCCCTAACATCAGTCTTCATTCAGCGTTATAACTTGAGGGCGATCTATATTGTAACGTCTACTGATATTTCCGTCATCTTGGAATCGTTGGATAATTCCAAGTTACTCGGAAGCTTCCTTCTGAGTAGGCTGTATTCAAGCTACCGATAATTTTTCAACGTAAGAAAACATCCCCATGCTACCTCTGTGTCATAATTATTCTGTTATGTCACTGAGTGACTTAAAAAACGCTTGTGAACAATTGCCTTTCCTTGCCACCATTCCTTATATACCCCTCTTTTACACTCTTTTCATTGTGACGTGCTATCGGGGTCGTTTGGGGGCTTCCTGTAATTTGCATATTATTATTGAAGATGTGCGTGATTATTATACAGGCGAAATTTTCATTTTAGAGTTCAATTTCCGTGTGATTCTGAATTATCCTTAATTTATGAACATGAGTATATTAAGGAACTACATACAATGCATTATAAAAAAAAATCTCAAAATTCCAGAAGAGAATTGTTGAAATGAGACACGTATACAAACAAAGGTTCAATTCATGGACTAATACGGGCTAAATAAGTTATTCTAATTTTTGAAAAATTGTAATCTCCTTATACGGTTTTTTTTTACATTATAATCTTTCCAAATTTGAGGAAAACTTATTTATATTTTTTAAACCTTTCGAAACTGACAAGAGATAATGTTTTAAGATCAAACCTGAGATTTCTTTCTTGAAAAAAGAAAGAAAGAAATCTCAGGTTTGATCTAGATTCCAATTCCTATTGCTTGTTCACTCTCTCCCTATATACATATTTATATATATATATATCTTGTTCAAATTTTCAATCGTCAGTAAAAAACGTTTTATTCTTCCACTGAAGTTCAAATCCATTTTTTTAAACTTGTAGAAGATGACATGATGGCACCCTACAATCGGTGCTGAGCACAAAGTTGGCTTCCAGTTTGGAATAAATGGTGATGTAGCGTAAATTGTGTAGCACAACAGGGAAATTTGTCCTTTTAGTATCTAGGAATATGGCCTGCAATGTTATGAATGTTACATTGTCCATAAAACTAGCTGTTTGCTGTGAGAATGAGCTCTCATAATCGTTCAGAGAATTCAATGAGATGGAGATAAGCTACTGATAAGCTTGAACCTGGGCATTCTCAAGCGGAAGTGTTTCTGTGGTTTCAAGTGGCACCAGTAATATCCAGGTTGTTGAATTGATTCTAAAGAAAAGGTACTATCGGAGGCGTACACGGGGGTGGGGTTTGGGGGTTCAAACCCCTCTAGTAGACCAACATATTTTTTAACTTTTAGTATAAAGATTTCGTCTATTTTTTTTTAAAAAATGTAACTCCTCCCACGAAACTAGTCTGTATGCGTCACTTGGGTACTATAAACAAGAAACTTGGCCAAGGCTGCCCAAGAACAACAACACACGAACAGGATCGCTACTTGGCTTTGAGTACACAGCAACATAGGCAGACATCCGCTATAGTGCTTTCTGCAACAGACCTCGTTGCTGCATTTGGAAAAAGAATATCCGGGAAAACAGTGTACAGATGTCTAGCAGAGAGGGTCCTTCAAGCCCAGTGACCAGTGGTGTGTTTCCATCTGATCGCATCGCACAAAAGTGTCCGCTTGTCGTGAAGTCGAAGATACCAAGAATAGGGATGTATTCTTTTCGCTGAAGGGTCGTAATGATTCAAGGATTTTCGGCGAGTCTTCCTGTGGAGAGAACGTGGAGCTCGCTATCATCCCTCCAAAGTAAGAGAAATCAAATCGGTTGGGAGAAAAACAATCTTTATCTGGTGCGGCATCATGCTGGTAGTCGTACATCACTGTACGTCTTTGATGCGGATAATGTCACTTCACATAGCTATTAAAATGAGGTCCTTGAAAGCTATGTGAGGTTTTTCGTGAGTGCTGCATGTCCGGATTTCCTTCATGCAGAGGATAATGCTAGGCCGTACAGAATCCACAATATTGATAATTTTCTTGAAGGAAAAAGATAGTCGCCGTAGGAACTGATCAGCGAATTTCTGTATCTCAATCCTAAAGAACATGTTTGGGATGATCCCTGAAAAGCCTTTGCACGCTGTGATTTCCTTTCCAAGACCCTGCAGGAGTTAAAAAAACACGCTTTTTGAAGAAAGGGTTTTTTTTACTAGAAGTATATTTCTTGACAGCTTCGTTAATGAATTTGACGGCTCGTTGTGAGACTTGCATAACAGTGCATGGTGGCCACATTCCATTTATTATATAACCCGTATTTTAACTAACATTTCTTTTCCGTTTTGTTTCACAACTACATGCTTTTTCTTACAGTAATATACATCATTTGTGTCCTATTTCATTGCAATAAGCCGAACATTCTTCCAGTTATCACAGATTCGTGTTTGTGAATTTTTATTTTGAATACCAGTGCTATTGCAGTAGATATGAGTACTTTACTTCAAATAATTGTTATAAAATGCGGAGGGGGGGGGGTATTATTATTATTATTTGTGACAAATTTTGATGAATTTTAAGTGTAGCAACGGGTTGAAATTTCACTTTAAAGTATTACTTTATTCTAGTTTTTTAAAATTTTCTATTCATATCAAGTAAAGTATTTAAAATATATAAATTATTTTTCTCAAGTAAAATATTTAAAATACTAAAGATGCTACTAGCTATTTTAAAAGTGCAGATCAATTTTGACCCTAAGAGATTTGAATTTTTAAGCCCTCTTATTGTGCAGATTAAATTTATTGAAAGAAGTTCGGCTTCTAATGAGTTCCATTTGTGTGTATGATTATGTTAAAAAACGACAAATTTATCATAAGTCTATAATAAAATATGTTTTGTTAAAAGTTATTTAAAAAAGTAAGCTTTTTATTTATTTCCTAGCATACAATACCGAGAACAAAACGCGAAAAATAGGACAAATCAGTGTAACTATAATACTTAATCCACAAATTTAATATTTAAAGCCACGTGCAGTCCATACATAAATGCAATTAAATGCGGAATGTATCAACAAAAAGAAATCTATTTTACTTTAGAAAGATTTTTTTTAAATATTTTTAATAAATAAATACGTTTCTGAAAATATCTTATATATTTGCTTTCTTATTCATAGATAATTTTGCAGAGTCGTTACATAACTTTTAACAGTTTACATCAAGTAGTGTAAAAATTAGCTTTGTGAAAAATTCGAATTCAATGTCCGTATGTAAAATAATTTCAAACAAAATTATCTATCACTTTTATTTACTGCGTTATTTTTCACAGAATTGAAAATCTAAAAATCTAAAGCAATTCATATTTATTAGAAAAAGTAAATATAATAACTACCTTTTCCCTCCATTTTTCTGTTTCTTTTTCAAAGATAATTTCCACGTCTTCGAAATCAATCGGCGTGGTTTCCAACACATTTCTGTCGTAATAATAAAAGTATTTACTTTATTATTAAGATCTATAATCATTTTAAAGTGAAAAAAATGTTTTATAAAATGTTATGTTATTTTATGTTATTTTTACCTCCGTTTCAAAAATTGACACGACAACAAAACATGATCCGAGCTGTAAATATATACTAAAATATTTTTCATAGAAAAATACTCCATATAACTATATATTACTAAATATATCCTATGAATCAAAAAGAACTAAAATTTTCAAAAATAGAATCTTGAACATGAAACCTATTTATAAAAATTAACAGGCCGCAATGTAAAACTATTATGTGCTTTCTAAATCTGTCACTAACTTAGAACTATGATTTAGGGTTACGCAGTGGCGTAACGGAGGATACACTGGCCTCCAAAAGTTAAGGAACAACCAGTTTTTTGCGCCTTATTTGCAAATGAATGAATGTAGAAACACCAAATTTGGATGACATGTGCACAAAACAGTTATGTATTGACTGCAAGATAGAAGTTTACATAACAAAAATTCAAAAATGATTTACAACAAAAAAAGGCAATCTCTCTGGAAAAGTCCATTCTTGGGAAAAATAATAATGACAGTTTTATGTGGTTAAATGTCATAGAAACATAACAGAAATGGGTTTTAATAAGGGATATGCCCACCCCTAGCTTGAATGCATTGGCGGCATCGAATTTCCATGCTGTCAATTAAGCTGTCGGTTACCGAAATGGGAAGCGAAGACTAGACACGGAGTAAGCTTTGTTCCAGCTCTCATAAATGCCTTGGAGGAGGACTTAAAGCAGCAACCTGTCTACCAAGATAGTTCCAAAGATGTTCTATCGGATTTAAGTCTGGAGATCGAGCTGGCCGTTCCCTTCACTCGAAACCAAGACCCTCAAGATGTTCCTCGACAATTACAGCTCGGTGAGATCGTGCATTATCATCCATCAGAACGAAGTCATTGCCAATTGCACCAGCATACGGTCGGTCATATGGATCAAGGATCTCATCCCTATATCTCACACCAGTCAGAGTTCCTTCCTGGAACACATGCAGGTCAGTGTGACCACCGAGTGAGATCCTTGCCAAAACCATTATTCCACCACCTCGGTAACTGTGTCTTTCAACAGTGTTGGATTGATGATATCTGGTGCTTCGTTCCCTCCAGAGCAGACGTCCTGAATCGCTCTCTAGTGTGAATCTGTACTCGTCTGTAAAAAGTACAGAAGCCCATCGCTGTCTTGTCCAGGAAACATGTTCTCTTGCCCAAGATAAGTGGGCCCTTCTCTGTCGTCTGTTGAGGGTACACACACAACTAGTCTTCTCGCATAGAGACCTGAATTGTGAAGACGCCTTCGCCCGTACTAGCGGATATTCTTCTCCCTGATGCTACAGAGTGGTCTGCAACAAGTTGCGGCACAGAAATCCTTCTTCTACTTCGGGCTGAAACAGCGATAAAACGGTCTCATGCAGGTGTTGTAGCTCGTGGTCGGCCTGGAACATGTCTTCTGGATACAGATGCTTCGGTTTGATATTGATTCCAGAGACGGTGGACCACAATAAGAGGCACATTAAGAGTGATATTTTTGTAGTAAGGACAAGTACAATTTTTGATAGTAAGGACAAGTCATCATGTTGAACATGGTACCTCCATGTCTTAAACAGAAGCTCTTTGAATGTCTTGAGGTAATAAAGATGAAATTTCGGACCCTTATGTTTGCTTTTTCACAGGTACTGTTGGTGATCATTTCCTTTTTGAAAGTAATAACACTCGCTCTCATGGAGTTTATTTGTCAGATGAATTTCTGGAAAGGATAATAATTGCAGAATGAATAGGCTAGCCAGGTATTCAGACCTATTTTAGAGTTCAATTGTAGCTTGCCTTCTCCGTCCCGGAACTATCCTTGACTTGAAAGTAGCATTGATGGAGGAGTGGGTGGTCATGGTAGGCGGTTGTTCATAATTGTGAACTCGTAGCCGGCATTATTTCGGTAGTCATAGCGCCACTAAAGACCCGCCGTGTAGATGGGTATATACATGATAAATCTATCTTCCCGTTTGCGTGATGTGGAAGTTTGAATGTTGATTCAGCTCATCTATCGTCCTCATCACTTGACAAAGGGTCAAGATAGCCCCTTCCCCCTGAAGATTCCTTTTTGGGTTAGCTCGATCCCTTCGGGCATTCCAGAAGTAGCCCTAATGTGTCTTCGAAATGCAACCGTAATAAGCAATAAAGGTACTGACGTTTTAGCGTCACCGCAGCCAAAATTGCATCACGAGAATAGTTTTTCTAGAAATAAAACACGTAAGAATCTTTGTGGTTTTGATATCATGGCGCGATTCGCGCGGTGCAAATTTTGCTGCGGTAGTGACGATAATACTCAAGCTGGCAAAGTGGAACAGGTTGTCAAAGAACTGTTTCCTTCACAATGAGAGTTCATTTCGTGTAAGCTTGTATAAACAGTCTAAAAAGAGACCATAGTTCTTATTAACCGATCTTGTTGCATTTCTATTCTAGACTTTCCTATGTTGATAAACCGAACATAAAATCATGCGTGTTAACCATAATTGTTGTCAAGTTTTTTCCTTCCTTTTGTTTTATATCAATCTATGTACATGCTCAATTTCATTAAAAATCTGTTCAGTTCTGAAGATAATTTTGAACATCATATATGTGTGTATACATGCGCTATTTCACAGAAGTTCCTCACGATTCTAATGCAAAAAAATGCAAATTCCGTGTATTTGTAAAATATAATCCGCAAAACTTAAAAATAGAGCTGTTTGATAACATACTGATGTCAGATCAACAAATTTCCAACAAGAAATGAATCAAAAGAAAAAGTATATTTTCTAAAGTATTTTACCATCAAGCACAATCTAACAAAAATCAAAATAAAACTGTAGTATGGGGGGGGGGGGTTCAAGTGTAGTATAGGGAAAGGCCTCTGAATTTGGCGATTTTTCTTTGGATTTGGCGAATTTTATATAGATATTATGCTGAGGTAACGAATTCATTCTAGCTTCCGGACACCTATCACTAAGTGAAGTAGTTAGGCGATCTATTTCGGTCGCCAAAAGTAATTGACATCGCCCCCCCCCTATACTACACTTTAACCTAAAAATTGTTGGTCTCTCTGTAAAAGAACGCTGCCTTGTGTAAAACTCACTCAATATTAAATTTGAAATAATAATGCTTATGTCTTAAATCGCATTTACATATAATGCATTCAGTTAATATAGTCTAGGAGTTATGGCAGTATATGTGGCAAATTGAAAAATTTATACACACACAGTACTTTTAATGTTTCTTTACTTTTTCTTCAAATGAAATAAAACATAAAACAATAAACTGACATTTTGTATCAAAAGATTTGTAACGTTTCTAGCAATAAAGCATCTTTGGATTATAAAAATTTTTAATACTGTCTCAAGTATTGATTAGTTCACTTATTTTTTAACTATGTCCATAAACTTTTAGCTTTAGCAACTAGCTTCTTAATAGTTCAACTTCTGAGAGTAAAACGAAGTCTTAAAAATCTTACCTTTCTTCTTCACTTTTCTCTAAACTATCTCGAAAATTTGGATGTTCCATGATATTTGTTAATAATCTTTTCAGTATCAGTAACTAGAGAAAAGTTTGTTTATAAAATTAAGCTCTTCTGACTGCGCCTACTTTTACTGACCCAATAGTTCACTTAACGCACTCAATGTGAATGAACGAGATGTCCACATGATGAAGTCGGCAATTGAATCAGCCTCCATCATGCAAACGTATATATATAAAAACTTTGTTCTATGACTAAGATTTTGTAAAAATTTTTGCCTATAAAATTTGAGGCAATTTAAATATTTCCAGGAATATTTTTTATGAATTTAACTTTGCGTGTTTTGTGTTTCAATTATAATTCTTAAATAAAAAGTTAAAAAAAAATATTCTAACGAGTAATAATACATTAATAAAAACATTTTTAAAGCATATAATGAAACAAATTAAAGTATTTACAACCAATGTCTTCAAATTAAAAATTGCTAAATGCTGCGATACATAATCAACTAGATTTACCTGCGGCTCCACTCACGTTGATGTCTTTAAATAACTGCCAAGTCGTAATCATTATCATTAGAAAGTAAATAATATAATACGGTAATTTTTTTTATTGCTTGACTGGAACCAATAAAATTTAAAAATTCAAAAATTGAGCTTAGTTTAAGAAAACTGAAAACGTAATTTATTATAATAATTAACAACAAATACTCAATAACTTAAACTATTAATATTTAAAATTCTAAAGTATCTACGTTTAATATATAATTCCTCTTTAAAAGAACTCAAAACAGAATATTATTCTAAGATGCTACTGTATACCATATTATATGTTCTTCCGTCAGTTGCAAATATGTGAAGATTTGGGCATTGAACACACCGATCAGGCTACATATAGTTGGCCATGGAAAAACATTGCTTTTCCAAATGCATCCCTGCTACCTGAAATGTTAGCTTTGTTAATAGCAACAGTAAAACTGGAAATTGAACTCGTTTGAATTGAAACGGTAGGTGAGTGGGGATACTTAGAATTCGAGGTATGATAACACTTATCCCTTTCCATGACATATGTTCAAATATTGGCACCAAGTATATTCTGCATCAGTTTTGTGATCCAAAGCCTCGTTCCCTTACATAGTCGAGGAGTACCGAGATTTTGCATAACTGGTACATTTAGTTTTAATTGAAGTTTATGTGAGGGTACACCCGAAAGTTCAAGTGAATTTAAGAACTCCGTGGGATATGAAGTACTTTGTTCTTTACAAATGATTGTATTCATTGATAAATATTTCTTCAATCCCCCCCTCCTCTACACGTCGTTTAAATTTTCAATGTTGATTTTATGGACACTGTCATTGTTAGGCGCCTATATTGATCTTGCGCGCAACCAATGATCCCAATTTAAATTTTGTTGCAAGCCCGGATAAATTTAAGCAATAAGATTTACATCATTTTCTTCTACATTACAAAATTCTCTGAAAGTAAAATATAACCTCCAGCATTTGCGTCCAAACATCCATAACCGATTTTCAATTCCTTCTCTTCATAATGTTCCGAATCTACGTCATTATGAAGATACACTCTCATATTCGTTTTCAGACTGAATTTTTCAACTTTTCCCCATAAGGTTGAATTCCCCAGCCAATATATAATAAAGCTACCATTCCTCCTATAATATCTGCACTATCTCGTAAATCTTCAAGAGTTCGATTTAACGCTTCTATAGCTTTCTTGTGAGACATCGTACTTTCATCCCACACTAAAAGCTTACATTGTGGAAGCATCCTTCCTTGAGAGTTATTTTTTCTGAAATTTCAGATGAGTGAATCTTCAAATGCAAGATTAAGCGATAATTTTAAAACGGAATGTGCAGTACGACCGTTGGTCAGTAAAGTCACGGCTATACCAGAAGAAGCCATAGCAACTGCTATCTTCTAGGTTTTTCTGATGGTCCTTAATAATAAGTTTAGCAAAAAGATTTTTCCTGTTCCTCCAGGGGTTTCGAGAAAAAAGAGGGCACCACTGCCGGATTCAATTTTGCGCAACACTTGTTGGAAAACGTGACTTTGTTTTGGAGTTAATTGAGGGATAAATTCTGTTACTTTATGTTGCAATGCTTTAAATTCGTAGTTTAATTCTCAAGTAATTTCATTATCGAAGCTATTTCCGTCGACACGTCAAGGGCTAATCATTCCAAAATCATGTAACTTCTTCCTAACCATTCTGAAAACCTTTATTGCGTTTTGCTGTAGATGTGTTCATTGAAAAGCATATTTGGTTGTTTTTCGTCGCAAAATATCTTCCACCATGTAGTCTTTGTACTTATTCCAAAAATTCAAAGTAATAAATACTTTCAAAACTAATCAAAACTACTAAAGTAATCAAAACTTTTTATGAAACTGTCAATTAATACTACCATAGAATTTTCAATATCACGCGCGCTCAATTTGCTAAAACTTTATTTCGTTTCCCTCTGTAAAAAGTGGGAGAAAATTTGCATTAAAATATCTGGGATTGTCGGAATAGAAAGCTTCTTAGCCAACTTGGAGATTTTTCTCAAAGTTTGAGTTTGACATTTAACAAACGTAACGTAATAAACGTTAGACGTTTAATAAAAAACCATTTAAAAATTTGCTTTTTGTAAAGATGCTAAATTACACTATGTTTCAGTTATTTGTTACAAATGTGAGAAAATTTTTATTAAAATTTCCATTATTGACCAAATGCATAATTTTGCGCCAACTTGGCGTGGAGTAAGCAACGTCAACGTGGTGGTGGGTTGTGGGACTAATCCCCATCTGGTCTAGTGAAACTAGACCAGATCCATGAGTCAATTTATCTTCACAAAGTCTAAGAAATTCAGGAGAGAAGCAACAGCCTCCTCACATGAAAACCCCACACATTGCAGAATGTGCTGGGGAGAAACTCTGAGCTCACATTTGGTGAAAATGGGGTAACTTCTTTTACCACCTTCAAAATTCATGCACCTCAAGTGACCAGTAGAAAATCGCGAGAATGCCGTCTGATACGATCTGGAACCGTTGAATGATATGGCGGATCCTGGATGTCTTTGAAAATACCATGGGTGTACAGGAGGGACAACCCAGGTTCTACATATCAGTTCTTTAGCCCTGGAGTTGATCTCGGTTGACGTAAGGACCATGTGGTCTTCCGTGTCCCCAGGATCACTGGCAGCTGCTTTCGCAAGATCATCCGCTTCTTCGTTCCCGGGCAGGCCTACATGAGAAGGGACCCACTGTAGGTGGATAGGGTGCCGATCTGAAAGCTGCTTAAAAAGGTGTTGAATACTCTTGCTGGTGCTGTCACCGATAGATGGCCAATTCGATAAATGTTGGATGGAAGATCAGCTGTCGATCAGGATCCAAATTTCAGAAAAAGCTTGGCCTTGTATGCTATTAATCAATGAAAGACCACACAGGATAGCTATTAGCTCCGTTCTGAAGACAGAAGCGTGATCAGCATTTCTTCTCGGAATTTTGATTTCGTCAACGTTTTACCCGCATAGTTCCCGATCCCGTAGGAATATGGAGATAAAATATATTTTATATTACTTGCTGATAATGTAGCTTTCCATTGGTGAAAGAATTTTTAAAATCGGACCAAAGTTCCCGAGATTAGCCAGAACAAACAGACACAAAAATTTTAAAAATTGATTTTTTGATATAAGTACCGTATATACCTTTAAATGCATTTAGTAAAAAGCTGATAATTTGAAATTACAAACAGACACTTCAATTTTATTTATTTGTATAGATTATGGAAACCATTCCGCGCACATTAAGACACAGTAATAGCAGCATTTGGCGATATTTTTTTAATTGACGATGTCTTTTCGTTTGGCAAAATTGGCCAACGTTACGGTACGTAAGTACCAAAATTAAATACAAAATTTGAAAATGCATTTCAGCAGTAAAATTTTTCTTCACAAGAAAAAAAAGAATGAGCAAATAAAGAATAATTATCATCTTATTATTTGAAATTTTTATCTAAATAGCTTTTCTCTGGTTAAATATGTTAACATTTCTCATTTGAAGTAATTATTATTATTATTATTATTTTGCCTTCTCTCTGCAAGAATTAGAACATGCAATTAGAGATTTGAATCTTTCTAAATCTCCTGGCCCAGATTGCATCTATGGACAGATGATTACACATCTTGGTGAGATGGCTCTACGGAGACTGCTTGACATTATTAATCTCTCTTGGAGCAAGGGTAGACTCCCCAGGAACTGGAAAAAGGCAACCATTATACCAATACAGAAACCTGGCAAAAAAGTAACCTCTCCTGAAGGTTACAGACCTGTTGCCTTAACTAGTATTCCCTGCAAAGTTATGGAGAAGATGATTCTAACTAGACTTACCTTTCATCTCGCATCCAAAAATCTTTTACCAAATTAACAATTTTCTTACCGGAGAGGACACAGCACTACTGATCAAGTTTTGTATTTATGCCAAAGAGTCAGAGACGCCCAAAACAACAAACCAACCAAACACACCGCTGCTGTATTTCTGGATCTCACCAAGGATTTTGATAGAGTCTGGTGGAACTTACTTACTATAAAACTTCACGATAAATTTGGAATCGAAGGCAAGGCTCTTTCATGGATAGCTGATTTCTTAAGAGATAGACTTATTCGTGTTAAACACAAAGATGCCCTATCCAGTTGCTACAGAACACATCAAGGCGTTCCTCAGGGATCCGTACAGAGAGCAATATTGTTTTCATTGTATTTAACCGGGATCGAAAAGATAATATCTGATGGTGGGTGTGAGGTTGGAATGTTTGCTGATGACATCGTCCTGTGGTGCTCCGACTCTGATGTGAACCTTATAGAATCTACTCTAAATTCAAAGTTAATTGATATGAGGAACTTTGCAATTGAAAACAAGTTGGTGTTTAACGTCTCTAAATCATACACAGGGTTCTTTACCACAAATAGACATCTGTACTCTTATCGCCCCAAGTTCTCTTCAATAACCAACCTCTTTATTATGTCAAACACCCAAAGTACTTGGGTTTCCTTTTGGATCAGGAGATCACGTGCAATGGGCACATACTGAATTTGGTCAACAAGAGTCGCAAGAGACTGAATATTCTTTACATCTCTGGAAGAAACTGGGGTGCTGATGCAAAAACACTCAGGACAACGTATATTGCTCTCATCAGGCCAATCCTTGAGTATGACTAATCTCATCAAATTAGAAAGGGTTCAATTAAGTGCAGCTCGCATCATAACAGGTTTGAAAAGTAGCAGGGCTGGCTCTAGCAATTTTACCGCTCCGGACAGAAATGAAAAATGCTGCCCCTTTCCCCAAAGTAAAAAAAAAACTATTATTAAAAAAGATAAAAATTGTTCATAAGTGCACACCTATAAAACTTGAATATTCCTTGCGAATATATATGTATATATATATATATATATATATATATACTAGCTGTTACCCGCCCGCTTCGCTGGGTATTTCATGATGTTTTATAAATTTTTACTGCTTATATATATGTATAAATTATTGATATCTAAGTCCTAGCATTAAGAATTCGATTGAATTGAAAAATTTACTTATACCTGTAACTGTCACCTGTTGATAAAAAAAAAGGGCAGAACTCATCTAATTTGTATTTTCTAAAATTCTCTAAAATTGAAGCATAGAATGATGTTTGCTCTTTCGTAACTCAAAAACCAAGTGGATTCCTGCAAAAACAATTTTCGGTGGATCTCTACTCCGTAAATTGAACATGCAAGCCAAATTTCAAGTCTAAATCTAACAGAAAAAAGCAAAAGTTTTACTGTAAATATCCCCGTAATCCCGTTGAGAGCCGTTTTCCAAAATTACCGCTCTTAGCGGATTTCAATTCAACAAAAGAAAAATGCAAACCAAATTTCATTATTATAGTCCTTGTAGCTCGAAAAAAGTAATTTTTTTTGTCAATACGTCCCAGTAACCCCCTGCAACCCCCCCGAACTCTTGATTTGCTTAAAATTTATTCTTAGTGGATCCCTATTCAACAAAAGAAACATGCTTAACAAATTTCAAGTATATGGGTCTAACAATTAAAAAAAGGAATTTTTTCTGTAACTCCTCTTGACCCCTCGCAAACATCTTTAGGGGTCAATTTTCATTTTACTCTTTGTTAGAGGAACTCTATTTCATGAAAGGAACATGCCTACCAATTTTCAAGCAGGATGATCGAGTAGTTTAAAAATGGAAATATTTATCGATTACGCCTCTTAATCTCCCGAAATTAAACTTGGTAGTTGATATTCGCGAAACCCATTTTGTAGCGGTTCTCTACTTTACGAAAGGAATCTGCTTATCAAATTTCAAGACTGTACGTCGAACAGTTTAAAAATGGGGATAATTATCTATAACGCCACTTGAGCCCTCGCAACGCCACTTCTGGGTCTGTTTTCACAAAACCCATTTTGCAGGGGAATTGCACTCTATGAAAGGAACCTGCTTAGCAAAATTTGAAGACTGTGCGTCCAATTAATTAAAAATGCAAAAAAATTATCAATAACGCCCCTTGAACCACCGCAACACCACCTAGGGGCGATTTTCACAAAACACATTTTGCAGTGTATTTCTGTTCTATGAGAGGAATCTGCTAACCAAATTTCAAGACTGTGAGTCTAATAGTTTAAAAAAAGAAATAATTATTTATATCTGCCCTTAACCCCCCGCAACACCCCTTGGGGGTCAATTTTCTCCAAACCCGTTTTGTAGCGGATATTTACTCCATGAAAGAAACATTCCTACCAATTTTCAAGCAGGTAGGTCAAATAGTTTAAAAACGAAAATATTTATCTCTTACGCCACTTATTCCCCTGCAACGCCACTTAGAGGTCTGTTTTCACAAAACCTTCTTATAGTTGATATCTACTCTATGAAAGAAATCTCTTTATCAAATATAAAGACTGTGCGTCTAATAGTTTAAAAATGGAAATAATTATCTATAACGCCCCTTAAGTCCCCTCAACGCCACTTGGGAGCAATTTTCACGAAACCCATTTTTAGCGTATCTCTACCCTATGAGAGGAATCTGCTTACTAAGTTTCAAGACTGTACGTCTAATAACTTAAAAATAGGAATTTATAACGCCCCTTAAACTCCCCGCCCCCGCAACACCCCTTGGGGGTCAATTTTCCCAAAACCCATTTTGTAGCGGATATTTACTCCAGGAAAGAAACTTACCTACCAATTTTCAAGCAGGTAGGTGAAGTAGTTTAAAAACGGATATATTTATCTATTACGCCCCTTAATCCCCCGCAACGCCACTTAGAAGTCTGTTTTCACAAAACCCGTTTTGTAACTGATCATTATTCTACGAAAGGAATCTATATATCAAATTTAAAGACAGTGCGTCAAATAGTTTAAAATTGGAAATAATTATCTATAACGCCCCCTAAGCCCCTGCAACGCCACTTGGGGGTCGATTTTCAGCAAACTCATTTTGTAGCGGATCTCTACTCTCTGAAAGTAATCCACTTACTCAATTTCAAGATTGTACATCAAGTAGTTTAAACATGGAAACAATTATTATTAAACCCTTAACCCCCCGTAACGCCCCTTGCGTTTCGAATTTTGGAAAATCCTTTCTTAGCTGATGTCTACTCTATCAAAGGAACATGTATACCAAATTTCAAGTCTGTAGGTTGTATAGTTCTAGAGATTTCGTGATTAGTCAGTCAGTCAGTCAGTCAGTCAGTCAGTCAGTGAGTTGTGTTGTGTGAGTCGCTTTTCTCCTTTATATATATAGATATATATTGACTTCTTCTAACTCTCCTTAACAGTACCCCGTGAAATTATTTCCTAGTTCTTTCGCCTAAGAATGTTATAATCTTAATCTAATTGCACGCGCGCATAATCTTAATCTAATTGCTCCCGCGCATTTGCAGCCAATCACGACTCCTGTTATAAAAGAGTCGTACGACCTTCACCGCCAGTATAAAAACTCTGAACACATGGTTACGCGCGCTTCTTCTCTCGTGTCATCATGTAGTGTGTTGCAGCTAGTATTTGTGTCTATCGTCCTTTGCTTTATGTGTTCAAGATGTGAAATAAAAAGTTTAATTAACCACAACAATGCCATTGCAAACTCATTTTAAAGAATCCATTCCAACGAATTTCCTGTACATTATCATCTATTACATATATATATATTAAAAACTAAAGCATAAAAATTACCACTGTTTTTTTTTCTCTGACTTTTAATTCTGAAAACTTTCTTATCAATTTGTTCAGCTATTTCATGTTCGATAGCCAATGTAGCTAAGCCATTTAATCTATCTTTAGAATCTGTGAACTGTAAGAGGTTTTTTTATTAATTTCAATTTTGAGAAACTAATATATACAATTTCCAAACTTATTAGCAAAGAAAGTAAAATAAATACAATAGCAAGATTTGGAGCAAATTCTCTAAAACTGAAATAAATTTTAAAACTTCAACTGGGCTTTCTTTTTTGCCTGCTAAAGCTGAAACTGACATTATTTCATCTGCTCAATCAAGCGAGTTTACGTCGAATGATTCTCCGTCGGTCAACATCATTTCTAAATTCTTACAGTTTTTAATTAATTAAAGTTTTAAGGGTATCTCTTAAATTATATATATTGTACAAAAATTGAAAACAATTACTGTCAGTACTCATTAAATTAAATGTGCATTCCAAGGCATTAACTGCTTCGTCCAATGTAAGAAGATAAAACTCTATCTTGAATTTTAATTTAGGATATTCCATCGAATCATCTTATGCTTCATAATTAAAATTCACATTTTTCCGTCGAACTCTGTGACGTGGCTGCGTCACCTTAAACTTAGCAGAGATATCAATCTCGACGGCCAGTTCTTTTGTATCACAGTGCATTTTATCAAAAGTCCCATTCGCGATCGAAGATTCTTAAAAAAATCGTTACAATTTCTTGAGAGTTCCATAGTAGATGTTAGATCGTAATATTTTGTTTGCGATAGCTTGCTTATTGGATTTCAATGCAATTAAAGATTTTATACCAAATAATGATGGCCATAGGAACTTGAATTGTTAAGTAGAATTCAATAATCCAGAGGTCTCATCCCTTATAGAGTTGTCAAGTTCAGCATAAAAAAAATTAAGCATCATAAAAACCTCCCAATTGATAACTTAAGGGTTTAATAGCTTCTATTCAGCTTTCCCAGCTATTTGCACTAAGTGGCTTTAAAGTTTTATGCCATTTATACATTTTAATAATATAACCCAGTGATTTCCAAAGTGGTCTACATGGACCCCCAGGGGTCTATGACGACATGCAAGGGGTCCACGTTAGTGAAAAAATAATTTAGGGGGACATATGGTGTAAATGGGGGTCTACGCGATGGTGGCTCTCATTAAACCAAATTGTGATTTTAATTTTAAAAGAAAATGTAATCATGAGGAAACCATATTTTACCTATTTTACAGATTTATTTATGATTTGCCCAGTTACAAGGGGACAGCATATATTTCAGAAAACAATGACCATCATTTTAATTTTCCTCCCCAGAATTAAGCTAAAGCTGTATAACATTGGACATCACGAATTTTCCCAGTTTCTCATTTTATCACAATCTGCCAGGAAAATGACGTTTTAATCTACGTTCAGCATTTAAATGTTCTCTATTCAGATTTTGAGACCAGGTTTGAGAATGCTTTGACCATTTGGTAATACCACAGAGACTAAGAAATCATACGGTCACATTAAAGAAAATAAATGTCGTATACCAAGAGGAACTAATCAGAATAGGTGCTAACGAAGATCTTAAAGTAAAGTTTAGAAATGTATGTCAGCAATTTTAGCTATAAAAAGATAGTCCTGTTACTTACTCCGAAATATGAAACATCAAGAAACACTTTTCAATTGTGTTTCCTAGTGAGCAAGAGTTTCATCACGGTTGCCAATTTGAAAAGAGAGAGAGAGACCGGACATTATTAATTGAGGAAATGAGAGTTAAGGCATCGACATGATTGAGGCCGAAGGTTGAAAATTTGTTTTTGAAGCGCTGGATTCATCCCTCCCATTAAACATTTTTCTTTTCTACTCAGTTATTTTATGTATTATTAAATTGAAATTTAAAATTAACATGTCATTCTTAAGTTTTAAACTCTATACTTCCCTACAGTTAAAAATTCAAATCTTTTAAAATAAGTAGCTCTATGCCAGCTGTCAAAAAGACATCTACACTAAAAGTGCAGAAATTTAAAATTAAATAAGCAGGGGTCTAGCCAAAGACGAAGAACATGGCAAAGGGTCTCTGAGACAAAAAAAAAAGTTTGGGAACCTCTGATATAACCCAACAAAAAGTTGATGGGGAAAAAAAAATTTTTTGGAACTATATTAAAAAAGTACAGGCTATTAAAGATTCTTTTCCCATGTCATTAACTACCAAATTTAAAGAGAAGCTACTACATGGCACTTAGATTGTTCACGGATTTAACGTTCTTATTTTAAATTGAGCCCCTGATTTCTCGCCTTTCATATTCACTCCGTTATTGTAAGCCTGCCCCCGCATATCTAGCAAATTTAGCCCTAATTTTTTTTAAGTTTCTCAACTATTAAATTTGAAACTTCTCTTCCGGTTAATCTTTAAAGTGGAAGGAAACCAAAAAAACTCGCATTAGTTTTAACGATAACTTCGTTGGAATTAGATTTCTCGATACATGTATACCTTACCATAAATGCCATTTGTTCGACCTTGCTGGCATCAGCGGCGCAATCTAAAATTATCAAATAATATTTAGCTCGTTTAATTTTATGAACAATGTATAATTTAATTTCTCATATAAAAGAGAAATTATTATCGTTCTGAATATTTTTCCCTAGATAGTGTACTTTAACTTCTTCCTTTTTTAGGAATCTTCGGACATGCTCCTCCATGTGATTGGATCCAATTATTTGTAAAAAATTATCATTATTAGAATTTGCCAAGCTTGTTACTCTTTCCTCGAAGATCTAAACTATTTTGAACAATTATTTTTAATATTGCTACAATACAATGCGTAGAAGCACCTCGCACCAATAATTAGTCTCCGCATTAATAAGTCTTTGCATTAATGAGTCACTGTCAATTGTTTTAGAGCATTGTAATCTCTGACTAAATTCAATCTAAAACTTTTGGTTTTGACTATGGTTTTTTTGATGTTACATGTTCATTTAGGGTTTCAACGAGGTGCTTCCGACTTTTTAAACCTTCTGTGGAAAAGGAACTAATAACATAGCCAAAAAGTTTGAAGAAAAACAATATACACAGTTTTTTGTAACAGAATAGACTAACAATTTCCGCATAGCCTTTTCCCTGTTCTTTAAAATTCTTGTATAATGTTGTGAGCTAAATCTTCGACTGGTGTCGTCATAAGAAAAGTCATACTCTGTCAATAACTGAGGGATCCTTTTACCAAACATTCTACCGGCATCTGATAGAATAACTGGCCAGGTTCTTGGATCTGAACTAAATATCATTGTTAAATTGTCGTGATATTTGGATTTTCCAGGAGTAGTTTCTACAAGATCAGAGAGTGCCCCCTATCGTTCTATTTATTTCATCTGTAACTTACGCATCATGAAAGTCTAAATCAGATTCAAATTAAATAACTGCCTTCTCCTTTTTTCTGGTGCCTTGTAAGGAGTTCAGTAAACTTCCAGCCTTTTTTTTAATCTATATATATAAAGGAGAAAAGCGACTCACTCACTGACTGACTGACTGACTGACTGACTGACTAATCACGATATCTCCGGAACTATTCAACCTACAGGCATGAAATTTGGTAGACATGTTCCTTTCATAAAGTAGATGTCAGCTAAGAACGGATTTTCCGAAATTCGAAACGCAAGGGGCGTTAAGGGGGTTAAGGGGCGTTATAAATAATTGCTTCCATGTCTAAACTACTTGAAGTACAATCTTGAAATTGGGTAAGCAGATTCCTTTCAGAGAGTAGAGATCCGCTACAAAATGAGTTGGGTGAAATTCGACCCCCAAGTGGCGTTGCAGGGGCTTAGGGGGCGTTATAGATAATTATTTCCATTTTCAAACTATTTGATGCACTGTCTTTAAATTTGATAAATAGATTCCTTTCGTAGGATAATGATCAGTTACAAAACAGGTTTTGTGAAAACAGACTTCTAAGTGGCGTTGTGGGGGAATAAGGGGCGTAATAGATAAATATATCCGTTTTTAAACTACTTGACCTACCTGCTTGAAAATTGGTAGGAATGTTTCTTTCATGGAGTAAATATCCGATAACAAAACAGGTTTGGGGGAAATTGACCCCCAAAGGGGGTTGCGGGGGTGGGGGTTTAAGGGGCGTTATAAATTCCGATTTTTAAGTTATTAGACGTACAGTCTTGAAACTTAGTAAGCAGATTCCTCTCATAGGGTAGAGATACGCTACAAAATGGGTTTCGTGAAAATTGCCCCCAAGTGGCGTTGCGGGACTTAAGGGGCGTTACAGATAATTATTTCCATTTTTAAACTATTAGACGCACAGTCTTTATATTTGATAAATAGATTTATTTAATAGAGTCAGCTATAAGAAGGTTTTGTGAAAACAGACTTCTAAGTGGCGTTGCGGGGTATAAGTGGCGTAATAGATAAATATTTTCGTTTTTAAACTACTTGACCTAGCTGCTTGAAAATTGGTAGAAATGTTTCTTTCATGGAGTAAATATCCGCTATAAAACGGGTTTGGAGAAAATTGACCCCCAAAGGGTGTTGCAGGAGGTTAAGGGCAGATATAAATAATTATTTCTATTTTTAAACCATTAGACTCACAGTCTTGAAATTTGGTAAGCAGATTCCTCTCATAGGATAGAAATACACTACAAAATGTGTTTTGTGAAAATCGACCCCTAGGTGGCGTTGCGGGGGTTCAAGTGGCGTTATTGATAATTTTTTTGCATTTTTAATTAATTGGACACACAGTCTTCAAATTTTGCTAAGCAGATTCCTTTCATAGTTTGGAATTCCCCTACAAAATGGGTTTTGTGAAAACAGACCCAGAAGTGGCGTTGCGGGGGCTCAAGTGGCGTTATAGACAATTATCCCCATTTTTAAACTGTTAGACGTACAGTCTTGAAATTTGATAAGCAGATTCCTTTCGTAAAGTAGAGAACCGCTACAAAATGGGTTTTACGAATATCAACTACCAAGTTTAATTTCGGGAGTTTAAGAGGCGTAATCGATAAATATTTCCATTTTTAAACTATTTGATCATCCAGCTTGAAAATTGGTAGACATGTTCCTTTCATGGAATAGAGTTCCTCTAACAAAGAGTGAAACGAAAATTGACCACTAAGGATGTTTGCGAGGGGTCAAGAGGAGTTACAGAAAAAAATTAATGTTTTTAATTGTTAGACCCATATACTTGAAATTTGTTAAGCATGTTTCTTTTGTTGAATAGAGATCCACTAAGAATGTATTTTAAGCAAATCAAGTTCTTAGGGGGGTGCAGGGGGTTACTGGGACGTATTGACAAAAAAAATTACTTTTTTCGAGCTACAAGGACTATAATAATGAAATTTGGTTTGCATTTTTCTTTTGTTGAATTGAAATCCTCTAAGAGCGGTTATTTTGGAAAACGGCTCTCAACGGGATTACGGGGATATTGATAGTAAAACTTCTTTTTTTCTGTTAGATTTAGACTTGAAATTTGACTTGCATGTTCAATTTACGGAGTAGAGATCCACCGAAAATTGGTTTTGCGGGAATCCACTTGGTTTTTGGGTTACGAAAGAGCAAATATCATTCTATACTTATATTTTAGTGATTTTTAGAAAATACAAATTAGATGAGTTCTGCCCTTTTTTTTTATCAACAGGTGACAGTTAAAGGTATAAGTATATTTTTCAATACAATCGAATTCTTAATGCTAGGACTTAGATATCAATAATTTATACATATATATATGCAGTAAAAATTTATAAAACGTCATGAAATACCCAGCGAAGCGGGCGGGTAACAGCTAGTATGGATATATTTTTCAAGTTTCTTTCTTTTATATTAGGTACTAGATAGTTTTTTATGCCTTCCTCAGACATTAAAAAAAAATTTTAAAAAATAATAATAATTATTATTATTATTATTATCAAATTTACAATTAACAAGACAAATGAGTCACAGTATTTTTGTAACTCTATTAGAACCGCAAATTCTCTTACAAATAAAATTTCGCTTCAACAATATTATATTTCAATTTAATCCAAAAATAAAATTTTACAATCCATATACTCTTATCTATAACTATGGATACATATATACAAAATAATTTCATTAACATTAAAAAAGAACCTACTTTTTTATTACCTCAATAATCCTTTTGTTTAAAATTTTTATTCACTTATGTGATTTTATTTATTACACACTTAATATATATATGCATTAATAGTCTTAATATACACTCATGGACAAAAAAAATAGCGTACCAAGGAGTGGTCAAAATGAAACGAAATTTTACATACGTAATGACTACTTTGATATAAGTAAATGATTAAAAGATCAAAGAAAAAAGATCATTTGATTCAGAGAAAAAGGCAAAAGAACGGAGGATTTAATACCCTGTTCAACCCCCTCTAGCGCGAATGCACGATGCGATACGATCGGGCATTGAGGCATACAAGTTCTGTATGATGTCTTGAGACATTTCGTTTTATATTAGCAGTATCCTTGCCTCTAGTTCGTTCAAACTCGTAGGATGCCCAACTCGCCGTCCCAAATGATCCCAGATATGTTCAATTGGAGACAAATCTGAAGATCGGACAGGCCAAGGAAGGGTAGTAACAGTGCGGAGACAAACTTGTGACACCCTTGTCCTGTAAGGCCGAGCATTATCTTGTTGAAAAATGGCTCCTGGGAGCCGTTGCATGAGTGGCAACACATGTGGTTGCAGGATGTCATGGACATGCCTCTAGGCTGTCATCGTGCCACGGATCAATACTAGGGGTGACCGTGTATTGTAGGCAATGGCACCCCATACCATCACACCAGCTGTGGGAGTGGAGTGTCGCTGTAAAGCAACGGCAGGATTGAGGTGTTCACCACGGGGTCTCCACACACGAACACGATTGTCATCATTTCTGAAATTGAATCTGGATTCGTCGCTAAAGACGACCTGGTTCCATTCCGCTGCAGTCCAGTTTTCTCGTGCGCGGCACACTCCAAACGGAGGCGTCAAGGGCAGCACACGTAATGGGCGCCGCGATCCCAAATGTTCTTCAGCCAGGCGCTTTCGTATGGTTCGAGAAGACACGGGGGTCCCTAGTGAAGGTGCTACCTGTGCCTGGCTGGCGGCCGATGAAGCAGTTGGCTGTACGCGTGCATTTCTTACGATGTGGCGATCTTCTCGACCACTGGTCTGTCGAAGGCGTCCTCAGCCTGGTCTTCGTGTAAATGACATCTCTCGGATCCACTGGTCCCAACAAGGAAAAACGAAGTACAAGGATGTCAATTCAACGTAGACGACACATAGGAAATTTGGGTTGCCGAGTCGGCAAGTAATAGGGTTGGCGAAATATCAGTGACAAAATCACTGAAAAATAACATAAAATTCAAGATGAAATTATCGAAACAGCCTAATTCAATTAATGGAATATAAATCAATATTTTGTACAGCTGGCAATTATTGCGACGCACCTCATCATCGATAGAAGTTTTTCATGTGTTTATTGGCTATGCCAATCCATGCTGCTTTCACAAGCGTTACTAAGGTTTATCTGGCGTAGCATGGGTGGTGTATGTTGAGCAAACGTTTGTCAATCAGCCACATGTATTCGATAGGAGACATAAAAGGGGCCGACCAAACCGTTGTAAACCGCAGGTGTCTCGTACTGTTTTATTGAAACTGGACCGCAGGCAATTTCTAAAAATCCCAGATGACAACAGGTTCCAACATTTCAGAGTGTACAAGTGGCGGAAGAGTGTTTTGGCAGCGCGTATAAGGA